>CM044001.1:93243567-93493567 GCA_024085815.1 Flaveria linearis | reverse complement strand
AGTAATATTTATTACATGTGATTCGAGTTACATAAGTGATACAACTAAACTGATAAGAGTTTGGCTAAGGCACGTATTTTATACGCTTCCCTTAAAATAGATTTCGGGTCACACACACAGGAATCCCGTCTGTCTCCCATGGTACAATAGCCATAGCAGATTGCACTGCCGAAGTTAACCACAACCTGAAAATGATACCTGTATACAATCGTAACGAAGAGATATAAGCGTAGAATTTTATCAACAAGATGCAAAGATCAAAACCGAAGCAGGAGCAGGAGCAAGCTTTGAAGCAAATGTGCTGCTGTGATTTTTTCTTGGTGTCTCATGAGGCTGCAAATGTGCAGCTATTTATAGCACAACTCTGGCCACCACCCTAGAATTGTATATTCATGCAGGCCCATGCATGAGTCAGCCAGCACCCAACCTGCTGCACTATGAGTCCCTACATGACTCATGCTGCACCCAACCTGCTGCACTATGAGTCCCTACATGACTCACGCTGCACTCAGCCAGTTTCTGGAAGCCACACTTCTTTAACCAGCTGTTTGACCCTGTCTCTTCCGAAGTACGTAGCTCATGTCAAAAACATAAAGGCGGCTCTCAAGCGGCGATGCGAAGTGCAAAGTGCGCCATCAATACGCCACAAACGCCCATTCGCCCACGGGCACGGGCACGGGCACGGGCTCGGACGGCGAGGGCCATCCGAGCCTAGATAGATGTACTAGGAGGATACCCAAGTGTAGAAAATATTTGCTTATAAGGCACCTCATAATTTACCATTCCACCAATGTGGGACAATCCAACTCATAGTTTATTACTTCACTTAAGTAAGACAACGCATCTCATGTTCCATCCCACCACCAATGTGGGACAATGGAACTTATGTTTTATCCCATCACCAATGTGGGATAATTCTTATAACTCTAAATTTTATATAACCATTGAGTTCTTCATTCACTTATAACTTTTATATATATAATATATATATAAATTTCTAACAATTCCCCACATGAATGAAACTCAATATATATATATATATTTCAAATAACATTTTCAACAGTCAAGTATTGCAGGAATAGTAGGTGTGACCTTTGAACTTTCCTTTGTAAAGTGTACTTGGTCTCCTAGTAATTGGTAGATTCGGTGTCTTTGAACCAATTACCCTTTACGTAGACATTATTACACTTCACACAATACTTTCCCTAGTTTGGTTAACTTCTCATAGTTGTGTCCGTTATGGTCATGGAACACTAACCTGGTTCTGCGAGAGCTCTAAGAATTGCGCACCCAACAATTCTATTCGAAGCGACCCCACTTCTCTCTTCGCATAGGTGATTTTCACGAAATCATTAAAAGCTATGAGCTTATCCTACTTTGTCACTATCTAATATAGGAATGGACTAGGAAGTATTCAACTCCCTTTAATAGTTTAGGGAATCCTCCCCACAGTGACCACAATTTGTATAATTAGGTTGTCCTATTGATCCTAGTTCATGGGATCTCCAGTCAACTAGGATAGGTTTTCCTTCATACAATTATTCCATGGGCTTTAGTCCCATTCCTTTGGACGACTTATATACTAACTCTTTGCTTAAACCTTTCGTAAGCGGATCCGTAATGTTATCCTTTGACTTCACATAATCAATTGTGATAACTCCTGTTGAGAGTAGTTGTCGTATCGTATTATGCCTGCGACGTATATGTCTTGATTTTCCATTATACATTGCACTTTGAGCTCTTCCAATTGCCGACTGGTAATCACAATGTATACAAATGGCTGTCACAGGCTTTGGCCATCTTGGAACATATTCCAAGAAATGGCACAGCCACTCAGCTTCTTCTCCAGCTTTGTCTAATGCTATGAATTCAGATTCCATAGTGGATCTAGCTATAACAGTTTGTTTAGATGACTTCCAAGATATAGCAGCCCCACCAAGGGTAAAAACATATCCACTCATGGATTTTGAATCTTTAATATCGGATATCCAATTTGCATCACTGTATCCTTCAACAACAGCTGGATCATGGCCATAGTGCAATCCATAACTACGTGTGTATCTCACGTATCTTAACAACCGTGTCATGATTTTCCAATGTTCAAAACTTGGATTGCTAGTGTACCTACTTAATCTGCTTACAGCATAAGCTAAATCAGGTCTGGTACATGTCATCAGATACATTAAACTGCCAATGACCCTTGAGTACTCCAACTGATTAACCCCTTCACCTCTGTTCTTTGATAGATGGTGAGAAGTATCAATAGGAGTTTGGGAGACACTCGTGTCATCTTTACTAAACTTCTCAAGGATCTTGTCCACATAATGAGATTGACTCAAAACAAGACCAGTTTGAGTTCTAATGATTTTCATACCAAGAATTACATCAGCCAAACCCATGTCTTTCATGTCAAATCTCGCTTTCAACATGTCTTTTGTAGATCTTATCATCTTATCATTACTTCCAACAATAAGTATGTCATCTACATAAAGACATAAGATCACATAACCACTTTGTGTGTCTTTCACATAACAACACTTGTCACATTCATTAATTTTGAAGCCATTTTCAAGTATGACATTGTCAAACTTTTGGTGCCATTGTTTTGGAGCTTGCTTCAATCCATATAGAGATTTCACAAGTTTGCAAACTTTACCTTCCTGGCCAGGAATAGAGAAACCCTCAGGTTGCTCCATATAAATCTCTTCTTCTAAATCTCCATTTAGAAACGCGGTTTTTACATCCATTTTATGTACTTCTAAATTTCTCAATGCCGCTATTGCAAGCACCAACCTAACAGAGGTTATTCTTGTTACAGGCGAGTAAGTGTCAAAATAGTCTAGACCTTCTTTTTGTCTATACCCTTTGATCACTAACCTTGCCTTGTATTTGTCAATGGAGCCATCTGACTTCATTTTTCTCTTGAATATCCAGCGATATCCAAGTGGTTTACAACCTCGTGGAAGATCTACTAGTTCCCAAGTATGATTCTACAGGATAGAATCAATTTCACTTTTAATAGCTTCTTTCCATTGAGGTCCTTCTGTAGAGGTGATAGCTTCTTGATATGTTTGGGGCTCACCCTCAATCATATAAGTAAGAAAATCAGGCCCAAAAGATTTCTCAATTCTTGGCCTTTTACTTCTTCTCAGCTCAACCCCATCATCATCTGATTGTTCCAGAACCTTATCTTGAACAATCTCATCAAATGGTGATGATCTTTTATGTTGTTTTTCCAAACATGGAAACACATCTTCAAAGAATGAAGCATTCCTTGATTCCATTATAGTATTCTTTTGTACTTCTGGATTCTCAGACTTGAAAACAAGAACCGATAAGCACTACTATTCTGGGCATAACCTATGAATACACAATCCACAGTTTTTGGTCCTATTCTTTGAACCTTTGGTGGAGGTATTACCACTTTGGCTAAACATCCTCACACTTTCAAGTATTTGTAAGACGGTGTTCTTCCCGTCCATAATTGATAAGGAGTTACGTCCTTTTTCTTAAAGGGTATCTTATTTAAAAGATAAGAAGCTGACAATACAGCTTCTCCCCACATTTCCTGGCCTAAGCCAGAACTTATCAGCATGGCGTTCATCATTTCTTTTAATGTGGGGTTTTTCCGTTCAGCGATGCCATTTGATTGAGGAGAATAAGGAGCAGTATATTAGTGGATAATTCCACTTTTCGCACACATATCCGCAAATGGTGAAACATATTCACCTCCTCTATCACTCCTTAAAATTTTATCTTTTTATTTAGTTGATTCTCAACCTCATTTTTGTATAAGACAAACTTGTCTATTGCTTCATCCTTACTCTTAAGTAAGTATACATAGCAATATCTAGTACTGTCATCAATGAATGTGATAAAGTACTTGTTTCCACCTCTAGTAGGAACCGATTTTAAATCACACACATCAGTGTGAATTAAATCAAGAGGTTCGGTTTTCCTTTCAACCGATTTAAATGAAGATTTCGTTTGTTTGGCTTCAACACACGTGTTACATTTTGATTTCAAGTCAATTTGGAATGTTGGAATGTGCTTTAATTTAATCAAACGACGAATTGAATTATAATTTACGTGACCTAATCTACTATGCCAAATATTTGAATCATTATACTCAAGCATGTAAGTAGAAGTAGTTGCATTTTTATTCATGTTATTTTAACAACAGATACAGACATTTTAAACATAGAATTATGGGCATAGCCCTTTCCAACAAACACACCCTTTTTGATCAACACGACCATATCAGACTCAATCACAACACGAAACCCAAACTTATTAAGCAACCAACCCGAAATCAGATTCTTTCGTATCTCGGGAACATACAAAGTGTTGCTCAAAGTAAGTTCCGTCCCCGAAGTAAACTTCAAGATCACATCGCCTTCACCCTTGATGTCGGCTGTGGCTTCGTTTCCCATGTAAAGCTTACCCGTAGCTTCTTTGTAAGTACTAAACATGGTTTTGTCACCACATACATGACGAGTAGCCCCGGTATCGACATACCATCCAGGGTTATCTCCGATCATATTAGCTTCAGTGATAAAGGTAGAAAATTCTGTAATCATTGCCACTAAAGGCATGTTATTTTCTTCCACCACCTGCGCACGCTCACGCTTTGGTGCTTTACACTGATCAGCTCGATGACCATATTCACCACAGTTATAGCACTTACCTTTGAAGGTAGTCACCTTCTTTTTAATCCCACCTTTTGGACCAAGGTTTCCTCCCTTATTGTTCATCTTACCCTTTCCTTTCCCTTTATTGCCCTTATTAAATTTATTTGGTTTAGACGATTGACCGTGTTCAACCAAATTAGCCTTATTCAAGGCTTTAGTGAGGTCTTTCACTTGATTTTCAGAAATACTTCCGTTTTGTGCAACCCGATTATCTTCTTCAATACGTAAACGAACTATTAAGTCTTCCATAGACATCTCCTTTCGTTTATGCTTTAGATAATTTTTGAAGTCCATCCAACTTGGAGGTAACTTCTCAATTATCGCAGCCACCTGAAATGTCTCACTAAGAGCCATTCCTTCAGATAGAAGATCGCTTATAATTACTTGTAACTCTTGGACTTGACTTATCACAGTCTTAGAGTCAACCATCTTGTAATCCAAAAATCGGGCCATAATAAATTTCTTTGTTCCAGCATCCTCAGTCTTATACTTGCGTTCCAAGGATTCCCACAATTCCTTGGCAGTTGGTATCTTGCAGTATACATTATACAACATATCCGCAAGGCCGTTTAACACATAGTTACGACACAAGTATTCAGAATGTTTCCATGCTTGAACAGCAGTAACAGTTTCAGTATTTGTCTCCTCCGCAGTAGGAGGTGACTCCGTCAAATACCTCGCAAGGTGAAGGGTAGTTAAATAGAACAACATCTTTTGTTGCCATCTTTTAAAGTTCAAACCCGAGAACTTTTCAGGCTTCTCAGCATGATTAGCCATAGTTTGGGCTGACTGGGCACCAACCAATGGTCCCATTACAGAAGAAGTAAGAGATCCAACAGTGGAACTTGAAACCATAGGTACAGTTGACATCTTTCAACTATATCTGTATACAAACGTAAAGAAAGAAATTAAGTCTTAAAGTTAGATAACAAACTCTACGTAAGAGTTTTAGTTACAAATATATTTTAGTTATATCAAACTGTAATGTAACTCGAATATGTAAAATCTGTTTTAAGTTTGTTATTAAAATTTGTTTTCCTTTATACATATAAGAACAGTAATATTTATTACATGTGATTCGAGTTACATAAGTGATACAACTAAACTGATAAGAGTTTGGCTAAGGCACGTATTTTATACGCTTCCCTTAAAATAGATTTCGGGTCACACACACAGGAATCCCGTCTGTCTCCCAGGGTACAATAGCCGTAGCAGATTGCACTGCCGAAGTTAACCACAACCTGAAAATGATACCTGTATATAATCGTAACGAAGAGATATAAGCGTAGAATTTTATCAACAAGATGCAAAGATCAAAACCGAAGCAGGAGCAGGAGCAAGCTTTGAAGCAAATGTGCTGCTGTGATTTTTTCTTGGTGTCTCATGAGGCTGCAAATGTGCAGCTATTTATAGCACAACTCTGGCCACCACCCTAGAATTGTATATTCATGCAGGCCCATGCATGAGTCAGCCAGCACCCAACCTGCTGCACTATGAGTCCCTACATGACTCATGCTGCACCCAACCTGCTGCACTATGAGTCCCTACATGACTCACGCTGCACTCAGCCAGTTTCTGGAAGCCACACTTCTTTAACCAGCTGTTTGACCCTGTCTCTTCCGAAGTACGTAGCTCATGTCAAAAACATAAAGGCGGCTCTCAAGCGCAAAGTGCGCCATCAATACGCCACAAACGCCCATTCGCCCACGGGCACGGGCTCGGGCTCGGACGGCGAGGGTCATCCGAGCCTAGATAGATGTACTAGGAGGATACCCAAGTGTAGAAAATATTTGCTTATAAGGCACCTCATAATTTACCATTCCACCAATGTGGGACAATCCAACTCATAGTTTATTACTTCACTTAAGTAAGACAATGCATCTCATGTTCCATCCCACCACCAATGTGGGACAATGGAACTTATGTTTTATCCCATCACCAATGTGGGATAATTCTTATAACTCTAAATTTTATATAACCATTGAGTTCTTCATTCACTTATAACTTTTATATATATAATATATATATATAAAATTTCTAACAAGGACCATTAAAAATTTTATGTTAAACTAATATGAATTAACAACCCTGTAAACAAAATAAAAACATGTACAGATTGAAATAATTTTCCAACAGATAAAGTATATCTCTCTACTAGAAACGACCGCAATCAGTTTTCGGGCACCCAACCATCACTGACCAGCCAAATGTGCAGGCCATTCAACCACCACATGCCACCCAAATGTTTTACCCACCAAACAAATTTCTTACGTCAACGTGTGGATAGCCCACTTGGTAGAGACTTTGCCTCTTAGAGAGGAGGCTCTGGATTCAAACTCAGGTATGATATAACTTAGTATAATTTAATAGTAGAGGTAAGATAGATTTGCTGTTAAAAAAACAAATTTCCTACGCCAACTCATCTTCCTCTTTATAGGAGAGACGGTGGCGGTTGTTAGAGGAGGAGACTAGAGAGAGGAGATGAGAGATGATAGATAGAGACGATTAAGGTCATTAGGAGACAGAAATGATTTTATATTCTTTTTACTAATTTTTTTATTGAAGAGATTTTTGTTTTTTCATTAACAGTTTAATAAAAGTTTCTAATGATATTACAACCGTAGGTGAAATTAAATCCAATGGTTGCTAGAGGAGGAGACTAGAAAAGAGATAAGAGAATAGATAGAGATCGAAGGTTAAGATCATGATGAGATAGAAATGATTTCATATTCTTTTTACTATTTTTTTTTGTTTTTATTGAAAGGATTTTAGTTATTTTATTAAAAGTTTTACAAAAAGTTTTTAACGGTATTACAGTAAGTGAAATTAAAACCAAATCTAAAACTATTACACTATCGGTATAATATATAAAATATTAGATTGAAACTGTTTTAGTTTTTGTAAAATCACAAGAACTAAAGGACAATTTACCCTAAAGCAAATAGCCAAATTACATGAATAATATTTGTGGTATATTTAGATTTTGGATTAAGTTTGTATATATGTATCAAAATATAATACGTTTAGTCTCAATGTGTTTACACTTATAAAGATTTAAGATTTATAGTAGGAAGTAAGAACGTTAAAGTAGCTAGGTATTAGCAAACAAGAATGAGTCCGTTCAAAAGGAAAAAAATAAGAATCAGCATTTCACTCTTATTTACTAAAAACCAAAAATAGAAAAACCCTGACCGCTCTTTCTTTATCTTTATTCTCTCGAAGCATTTACAATAATATTCCTTGATCGTCTCTATTTAACTAAATAACAAACTTAATTACGCGTATGGTTCATGTGGGATGCCAGTTTTTTACTTTTAGTTCTTAACTTTCGAAAATCATAAGCTTAGTCCAAGTACGAATGTAACATGTTTGATCTTTAAATTAGATGGGCGTTAACTATGTCTGTTAAGTGTAGATGAAATAACCAAATACCATTTCACTTAAAGATATAAAATGTAATTAATACATAGACTACAACAATTAAACAATCACAAAACAAAAAAAATATACTTCTTTGTATCAAGGTTGATAAATTATACGCATGGTCTCTCTGGTTTGAATCATATAATTAATTCAATCCTTAAACTTCAATTTTTATGAATTTAGTCTCTAAAAACAGTATTTACTTTCAAAGATGGCCCACTAAATTAACATTATTAGTTTGGTGTGCTGAATTTTGGGGTATTTTAGTCCTATCATGTTCTCAAAATTAAAAAATAAAAATAAACAATTAAAATCCAACCTCTCTTAACCCTTAACATCCCATGTCAAGAAAAAAAAGACCCTACCCACTCCCTTATCGATCCCGACCATCCTCGATGGGTCTCCGGCAAAGGTAGAAGACAACACTGAATGTAATGTTTCGTCGAAGAAGAATATATGGGTGGGTTGCAATGGTCCTTCTCACCTTTACATTTACTATTTAAGGTTGAAGAAATTTGGGGTTGAAGAAGATCTTGGATTGTTCAAGGGGTGGAGTAGATAGGTTGGGTTTTAATATCTTTAGTTTTTTAAATTGTTAAAACAAGGAATGACTAACGTGCCCTTAAAACTAAATGACTGCTTATACGTCATTAGATTCAGGGACTGTGGATGAAAACAAACAACGTTATTAATAACTAAATTCATAATATATAAAGTCTATAGATGAATTTTATAATTTGACGCAAACCACACGAACTATTCATGTAATTTTCTCTAAATTGTATGAAAGTTATGAATTAAGTAAAAAAAATAAAGCTTCCAAAATTCGTGATATGGGTTTAGTATTGTAGTCAGAAAATTAAAGATTGATATGTATTCATTTCTTTATGAGGTGTCGTGAAAGGGTTATTTTGTCTATAACTAAATTAACTACATTAATAATCCTTGTGGTATATTTAGATTTTGGATAAAGTCAAAATCGTAGTGTAACGCGTATCCTCCCCTGTTCCGGTCATGGAATAGATGAAATAAATAAAAAATGGATTTTTGTTCAAGAATGAATCAAGGTTTTCTTCGAAAGCAGCAGAGTTAGCCGAGTAGCTCGAGCAAGTTCAAATTGACGTAACATGAAACCTATTAGTCCGAAAGCAAAGCATAAAATAATATATGTTTAGTCTCCATCTATTGGCAGTTGTAATGATTTTAGCCCCACAATTTTATAATACAAATTTAAAGTAGGTACTAAAAACAAGAATGAGCATTTCACTTTTTATCAAAGAAACAAAAATAGAAAAACCCCAACCACTCCGGCTACATCTTCATCCTTTCGAAGCATTCACAACAATATTCCGTCACCATCTCTATTTAGCACTTTTTATGGGTTTTTTTTTACAAACAGATCGATTCAAGTTAAAACTATATAAGATTAAGCATGTAAAGTGAAAAATCTATTTCGGATATGTATATTACATGACCAAATGGATGTCATTCGAAGTTTATGGATAACAAGAGTCGAATTGATCATGTTAATATAGTTAATTATTAAAAGGTCACATTGTTCTGTATTGTGTTATAAAATTAAAACTTATTAAATTCTCGATTAACGCTAGTTTTTGAACCAAATTGAATCGAGTATAAAAATAGAAACAAAAAACCAAACCATTTCGGTCCTCAACCAAAAACCAAATCCAAAACTAACTAGTTTTGATCTAATTAGGTTTGGTACCATTCCTGGGTGTGGATGTGAGCTAACACATAAGGAAATATGGAGGGTGACTCTAGAATTAGAGAATACACGTGAATGTAAAGTTAGAGTTTTATAAATAAGAAAATTTTCATAATTATTTTTAATGGTTTGATCATATTACAAGTTTGATTTCTAATTTTAAATATTCAAACGTAATCCAACGTTTTTTAAATGGTTGCAAGTTTAGTCCCCACTATTGATGCCCGTTAGTTATTAATAAAATGGGACTAAACTTGCAATATTATCTAACCAAAGGACTATTTGTGTAATTTTGATTAACAATATAAAAAATAAAACAAATTCAAAAATCAAATAGAAAAGGAATCCATAAATATAGGCATAAAATGTTATTGTTATTATTATTATTATTATTATTATTATATTATTATTATTATTATTATTATTATTATTATTATTATTATTATTATTATATTATTATTATTATTATTATTATTACTATTATTATTATTATTATTATTATTATTATTATTATTATTATTACTATTATTATTATTATTATTATTTAAACTTCTTTATTAACCTTTTTTTTGTTTTACTTTATTCACTTAATTTGATTTTTTAGTCTTTATTTTGATTTTTTTTAAACTTATGTAATATTATTTAACTTTTATTTGAATATATATATATATATATTTTAATTTCTATCTAATTTTTTATTTTTTGATTTTTTTACAAATTTAGAGAAAATTGCACATATAGGTTTCGTGGTTTGGTCATATTTACATTTTACTCCTCACATCGCTAAAACATATTGACATTAACGGGAAACTAACTTTACAACAATCTCATAAAATATTAACGGAGTTTGCAATTGTTAAAATTGTGGAGCAAACTAATAATATGATCAAACTACAGGAATTATTTATGCAATTTTCTCTACATATTATTACAATTATTAATATTATTGTTACTGTTGTAGTTAGTTGTTATTGTTGTTGTTGTGTGTATACATATGTCAATAAGGGTCAGAGAGTATATTTAATTAATAGGAAGAGAGTCAGCTGGATAAAAAAATTGTTTAGTCTTGAGCCCTAATGTCAAGTCCAATATAACATATGTCTACAGATAACATTCAGGGGCTATTCGTTTCTGTCTCTTAATTATTTAGATGTCTGAATGGTTCAACACTTAATGGTTCATCACTGAATGGTTCAAAGAGTTTTGACTAGGTAGATTTGCGACATTTGTCTCTGAATGATTAAGCATTATACTGAGTCTGAATGGTTAAGACATCTTATCTGAATTGATCAGACATTAACTTTAATAGTTAAGCGATATACTAACTTTTAATGGTTAAACACTTAATGGTTTAGATCTCTTATTAGTTCAGTCCTCAATCATTCAAAAATTACCAAATAACTCCTCATTATGATAATTCGATCTATTAATTTTCATGTGTTACAGAATACAGACTCATAAATATAATTTGTTATGAACCAAACCCCACACAGACCCAATCAACCCATTTCAAGAGACCCAACAAGTGAAACGATCCAATTAGTCTCTATCATATTGGATTTCTCAAGATATAAGCAAGACTATAGGGAGAACAAAGGGCATGAATGAGATAAATGTGGTCATATTCTTTCAAGTCCCAAATCCATAATATAAAAACAATTGGCTAACTTCAAATGAAATATTATAATTATAAAAAAAAACTCACTCAGAAAACTAGTTACTTATACATAGCCAATACCCCAACATTCTTCTTCCATCCCCTCTCTATATTGTATTCTCTCCTCATCACTTCTCTAATATAAACTGTTTATGTATTTTCATTGTATTCATTTACATGTAGCGAATCAATAGAACCCTAGCTGATTGCTTCCTGTTCGATTAGTATTATGTGTGTGTTTATATGAGATCACTTCATAATTTAGACACTTCGAAATCGGACCTTAACATTATGCTGGTGGTGTTTCACGTCCAGATTGATAAACATCTAAAACAAAGTTATAACAAAAACGAAACTCAAAACAAATGTTTAAATTACATACAAGCCCAAGCATACAAATACCTTGTGCAAATTAAACTATACATTATACATATTCTGATTTTTATGTATGACAATTGACACCCTTAACTATTATTCCTCTTATGTTATTCATGGGTGCAACAAAATGCACCACTTTGAAACTTGAAGCTCACATTGTGAACCACCAAAAGAAGACCAACAAGTTATGATCACTTTTCAACGTCCCCATTGAATGATCTTGCTTAATCTTTTTTTCCATAGCCAAAACCGCCAAGATGTTGACTCTCTAGGCTCGCCATAAAGATCAACATTAGGTCGAGAAAATGCCAAGCTTTGCATTGCTGGTGGTGGTGTTGGTGGCGGGATAGTCTCTTCTCGGGGTCGGTGTTTTGGTGTTCCTGGTTGCATTTCCCAATCAAAAGGTACACCTTCATTGGCGGTACTTCGATAATAAGTAGATGATGATTGACCAACTGACGGATCTCTTGAAAGAGCCTTGATGACATATGACGGAGATTGAGGCGTATCAAAATCTCGATTTCCCATTTCGTTCTAATAGGCGATCGATGAGGGCTTTTCGGGCTTTAAATATGAGATGTTTATATGAGATTGTTTCAAGTGGGGGTGGAATATTGTGACATATTGGTCTTCTTATAGGCGGTTTTAACATATTGCAAGGCATGTTGGGTATTTAACAATAGAAGTGACAACCACGTTATAACCTAGAAAGTAGTTTTATTGATAAATATAAATTAATAATTAGTTGTACCTATAATAGAAATTAAATAATAGTTATATAACCGACTTTTCGAACATGAAGCTTCCCCCAAATTTTAATTAATATTTTCTGGTCAGGTGTTAGGGAAGCAATATTTAATAAATACTTTGTAGTTGATGATCTTTTGTTATTTCTTATTTTATTAAATTAAAGCAATAATTAATTTTAATAATCAGGTAAGTGTATAATTCACAAGATTAAAATGAATGGTATGAGGTGATACATGTGCTTTCTTACGATCAACTGCTAGTGGATTCACTTTAGAAGATGATAAGAAATGGCTGTGATGCCAAGGGAACACTGAATGCATACAGTTGACTTTTAGGATGAATGGTTGACAAAGCAAACGATTTTGACCACAATTATAAAGATTATTAGTTGGTATAACCGTAGAGGTTTTTGTTATATATTATTAAGATTTCATATCTACCAAGTTGACATTAAGGTCAAACACATCCCAATTTTCTAATTTCCCTATATATTTAAAAAGCAATGCAAATGAACAGTATGAATAGTGAAGGTACACCACCTCCACCGTCACCGTCTTCCGACCACCACCACCAAAATCCCCAAACCCTAAACCACCACCACCGCCACCGTCTTCCGAAACTTCAACGGCATAGAGTGAGATATCTCTCTATCTGCCTTCACAGGCCTCGGAATCGACGGGATTAAGCGAGAGGAAGACGAATTGGGCGTCGTCGAAGATCCGATCATAGGGTTTCTCCGGTTCAACACAGGGCGATTAGGTTTCCGGCCGTTGTCCTCCGGCAATGCCGCCAGAATGCCGAACTTATCCCCTTGCCGGAACAATTGATTGCTGGTGGTGGTGTCCTTCATCGGATCTGCCGATTGTTTCTTCTTTTCGGCGAAGTCGCCGGTCCAGAACACGTCATCTTCACTGAAGTCGTCGCCGGCGACGGAGGATCCGCCGGAGATGACACCGGAGGACGACGAAAAGGGTATTCTGAATCAGGGTTTTTTCCTGAATCTGACAGCGTCACTAGCAACGAAGATGCTTCGGTTCTTGATCGGTTCAAGAAATGGTGGACCCATGTGCGGTTGTTTATTGTTAATGTCTTTGAAATGGGTCGTTCTGATCCTCGACAGTTTGTCTTTGCTGCTAAATCGGGGTTGGCACTTGCGATTGTGTCTGTGTTGATATTCTTTAAAGAACCCTTGAGTTTTATGAGTCAGTATTCCATCTCAAGTATACTTACTGTCATCGTTGTTTTCGAATTCGGCGTTGGTATGTTCTGTTGAATCACCATTGTTATCAAATTGGAAGTTAATTTGTTTAATTTGTGCTCTGTTATAGTATTGGGCTTTATATATGGTGATTTGAATTGGAGAATTACTTGAATTAGAAAGAAGTATTGGGCTTTATGTATCATGCTGGGTGTCATTGAATTGAGTTTTAAGTTTGATCTTGATCTTGATCTTGATGTTGAATCTGTTTAGGGGCAACACTTAGCAAAGGTTTTAATCGCGCTTTGGGGACGCTTTCTGCTGGCATTCTTGCATTGGGTATTGCTCAATTATCCTTATGGGCTGGCCAGTGGCAAGAGGTTGTAATCGTCGTCAGCATCTTTATGGCAGGTGAACATTAGTACCTCTTTCGTAATAAGCCATCTATTGTGTGTTTTGAAAGTAATCAGCTCTATGTTGCAGATAATCGGGAAAGTATTTGGGTGTGCTGAAATGGATTTTGATCATTTGATTATTTGGGGTCAATTAATCAGTTTACATGTGAATCTTTAAATGATCAGAATTTTGTAAACAGAAAACGATTAATTATTGCAAGTTTGCAGTTTTAACATTAAATTTACATCTGAACACTGTCTTTACATTTTGTTTTGTTGATCATCCAAACATGGTTTTATTATTCTATGCTGAAAATTGGGATGTTGTTACAGGTTCTATTTCAAGTTATGTGAAACTATACCCATCAATGAAGGCGTATGAATACGGGTTCAGGGTCTTTATGTTGACCTTTTGTATAGTACTTGTATCGGGTACTTCACATTTCGTTGAAACAGCAGTCTCTTGATTGTTGTTGATTGCAGTTGGTGCTGGTGTGTGTTTAGTTGTAAATATATTTGTTTATCCGATTTGGGCTGGTGAAGATCTCCATAAATTGGTTGTCAAGAATTTTAGGGGCATTGCTACTTCTTTAGAAGGTAAGATAACGTTTTTTGTATCTGAATATTCGCATTTTGTTACAGTTTTCTTAATAATCTTATTTCTAAGCCTTGCATTTGGCAGTTTAATTTCCGCGAGTTTAATGTTAATAAAGACATCTTTGCTAATGATTCAATTGAGATGCTTAAGCAGTGTGGGATTGATTTTAAGAAGAACAGTGAGATGGGTATTGATGCAAATCGATTTGGGGAGCTGTTGATGTCTTCTGGTGTGGTTTTGAATGATACTATTTGTTGGGTCACTTTCCATAGCGGGTATGATTTTGGGTACTTGCTTAAGTTGTTGACGCGTAAAGAGTTGCGAAAGTCGCAAGCAGGGTTCTTTGATTTTATCAGGATTTATTTCCCGGTGATTTATGATATCAAGCATTTGATGAGGTTTTGTAACCATCTTCATGGTGGATTGAACAAGCTTGCGGAAATCTTGGATGTTGAAAGAATTGGTGTTTGTCATCAAGCAGAATCGGATAGTTTGCTTACTTCTCATGCGTTTAAGAAGCTGAAAGATGGTTACTTTAATGGAAACACAATGAAGTATGCTGGTGTTTTATATAAGTTTTATGATGTTATTTTCATTATTCGGTTGACATATAATATAATGATGGGCTATGATGATAACTAGCAATGGTATCGGTTGTTTTGGCGTGGCAGATATTTATGGTCGGCAGCCACAACTGAAAGCTTTATCTGAGCCCGATCCATCACACGCGCAACGCGCGTAAAGGAACACTACTAGTTAACTTTATAAAAGAGACTACGTCAAAATCCTTTCAAGTGCCTTTAAAGTCATGTTTCGAATCATAAAAACAGTCACTCGTACAAAGGCTTTGTAAGAATACATAGAGAAGGCCCAACACCTCCGGACCTTATGCATGAAGAAATCGTCCGGTTTACCTTATATCCTTAATCAAATTTATCCAGATTAAATCTTACGACGCTAATTTGACCATAAGAGTTATACGTATTAATTCTTGTATTATTAATCCAATTAGCTAGCATACATTAACTGATTATACTTTAGTAGTGTTGCTCCAAATTCCTCACCTAGAGGCGGGATGAAAAAAGAGCAGTGCAAGAGAGTGACTCATCTGATTCAGGTTCGTCCCATTAGTAATGTAGCTTCATTTTTCTTCTTCATGAGTCCTATAGACTCCAACCAAAGATAACTCATTAGAGGGCCCTGGAGCTTGAGCTCCGAGGGCCATGGAGCTTGAGCTCCGAGTGCACTCCGACGTTCAAGTCAGTATGTATAAAATGTTATCAAACATAAGCATAGATGTGTGAGGGTGAAAATAAAAATGGTGAGCATGAGATGTTGAAGCTAAAGAAGATAAATAGATGGTATCTTCTGAGAATAGTAGATTGTTATGAATGATTATGTGTATGGGTTTTTACCTGGTACTGAAAATGGTATTTATAGTGATTGTGGTGGTAAGTCTCTAGACAATGATTCTATCATGGGTAACATGTAGTCAAACATCTGAATTGAACTCTCTTGGTCAGAGAGTTCATGTATTTTTAGTGCAAAGGATTTATACATGACTTAAAATGATTTTTGGCTCCTATGGTTGACTATACAATCTGTTGTTACTAACCTTTTTTGATCAAGAATATCATTATCAATCTGAGTACTTTGGCTCTTGTTGTTTTGTGACCTGACCATATTCTTTTGATAGCCATTGAACGCTTTGCTTCGTTACTAAGTTTCTTGGTCATCGCACTAAAATCTCTAAGTATATCGTCGATGTTTCTCCTAGAGCCGCGGTTTAAGGGTGTATTTTTATGCCAACCGCGGCCTAAGAGGTTCTTTCTTTGACCAGTTCCTTTGAAATTCCTAAGTGTAGAACTCCACACTAATCCTTCTATGTCAAGCTGCGGCTGGGATCCTCCCCTTGGGTCAACCGAGGCTAAGGGTCTTCCCCCTATTTCAGCCGAGTCTAAGGGTCTTTCCCATATGTTAGCCGAGGTTAAGGGTCTTTCCCTTGTGTCAGCCGAGGCTAAGGTCTTCCCCTTGTGTCGATCGGGCTAAGGGTTTCCCTCTTATGTCAGTCGCGACTAAAGTACACCCTCTTGAGACGCGGCTGAGGTTGTCCTGTTTCACCTAGTTTCATTTGCTTATTTTAGTCAAGTTATCATTACCACGTTGTATTTGGGGTGGTACCCCCATCAAGTAGTCTATCAAACCTACAATTCCCTTTTTATGGTCTTATTCAAATTTACCATTCATGTTAATTTATTTTATTAGAATTTGACATAGTATCTCATTAACATAGTTTTGAAAGTATAAATGTAATATTTCATCACTCATACCAGTCAATATTGTATGTTTTGTCATACACTTCTTTACAATGTAAAGCTCATAACTATTAGCAAGCATAATTAGTGGCTTGCATTTCTATTGTAATTGATTGGTCAAATATATATTTATGTCCTATAATTAATCCGTAATTACAACCTCCCAAAATAGAGGAGGTCAATTGTACTATTTAAGGTGAATGAATCAATGGAAAGGGCAAGAATCATACTTTATATGGAATCAAGAGTATTTTTTGATCCCTTTCTTCTTCCTCTACCCAAATTCCTTTCCTCTGTCCACCAACATTCTGCCACTGCATACTCCACTATCCCTCACCATGCCCGACTCTATCACTACTTCGATCACTCTTGAATCAAAAATCCATCCCGCCACCACAATATCAAACATCAAAAACCACATCCCTATAACCCTTGAAATCGAGTCAAGCCAATATATAACTTGGTCCACCCTATTCAAAATCCAATGCAAAACTTGCCTAGTTTATGACCACCTACTGCCCCGACCCGCGTCTTCTTCTACCACCACCTCCACCGACCCGAATAAACCTCTTGATGAATGGGAGCGTCTCGACGTTATCGTTCTTCAATGGTTATATAGTACAGTATCTACCGATCTTCTAAACACCATCATAACCAAAACTAGTACCGCACACGAAGCCTGGGTCGCTATCGAGGATCTCTTCCAAGATAATAAAGCGGCCCGTGCGATACACCTCATGAATAAGTTCTCGAATACCCGTCTCGACAACTTCTCTTCAATGTCAACCTACTGTCAAGCATTAAAGGTATTGGCGGATCAACTCGCCAATGTCAATGCTCCGGTCAACAATAGTCGTGTGTTTATGGAAAAGTACTCGTTTGCCGTTTCGTTCATCTCTTAATATCACTTCTCACCCTTTTGATATAATTCATAGCGACTTATGGACATCCCCGATCATCAGTTCGGGGGGACACAAGTATTATGTTATATTTCTTGATGACCACACCAATTTTCTTTGGGTGTATCCAATGTCACATAAATCACAAACATTCACCATTTTTTCTCAATTTGCAAAGCAAATAAAAACACAATTTAACCGAACCATCAAAACTTTTCAATGTGACAATGGAGGCGAATATGTCAATTCTGCCTTCCAAACATTTTTCAAAACCAACGGTATTCTCTATTGTTTATCGTGCCCACACACATCCTCTCAAAATGGCAAAGCTGAGAGGAAAATCCGCACAATCAACAACATGGTCCGCACTCTTTTGGCCCATGCCTCCCTACCCATAAATTTCTGGCACCACGCCGTTGACACGGCTACCTATCTTCTCAACATTCTACCATCTCCCATCACCAAACATAAGACCCCTACCGAACTACTATACCAACAAACCCCCACCTACGATCACCTTCGGGGTGTTCGGTTGCCTTTGCTACCCACTCACCCCACCCACCACTATACACAAACTTGACCCTCGCTCTCACCCGTGTGTTTTCCTTGGCTATCCCTCAACTCATCGAGGTTATAAATGCCTTCACATCCAATCCAAACAGGTCATTATCTCACGTCATGTCACCTTTGATGAAACAACGTTTCCCTTCACCCTCACCCATGCTCCTAAACCATCATATACCTTCCTCCAAGACCCACTACCGCCCCACATATGGCCCCACGTCACCATTCCAGAATCCTCCAAACCACCCACTTCTACGTCAGACCCACACGTTGACCTCAACTCACCCTCTCATGACCCAGTACCTCCCACCCCTACTACACCTCACGGCCCATCTCCAATTCCCACAGCCCACACCTCTGCCAACCCCTCACAGGCCCAAACAATACATTCCACACCCTCGCCCACTTCAGCCAATTCAACAGCCCAACCCAACCAACCCGCCCAACCCAACAGCACCGCACCAAACCTTGCCAATCCCACTGCCGCTCCACAACGAACAATTCACACTCGTTCGATGAGCGGAATTCACAAGCCCAAACACCCATTTAACCTTAATACATCCACCACCCCTCCACACATTAAACCAATCCCAAAGAACCCCACCGATGCCCTTAATATACCAGAATGGCACAACGCCATGACTACGGAATATCATGCACTTCTTAGAAATGGTACTTGGGACTTGGTGCCACATCAACCCCACATGAATGTCATTCGTAGCATGTGGTTGTTCAAACATAAATTCAAATCTGACGGTTCTTTAGAGCGATATAAGGCACGTCTTGTTTGTGATGGCAGGTTACAACAGGTTGGCGTGGATTGTGGGGAAACATTTAGTCCAGTGGTCAAGCCAGTGACCATACGTACTGTATTATCCATTGCACTATCTAAAACTTGGGACGTCCATCAATTAGACGTTACTAACGCCTTTTTGCACGGTCATCTCCATGAGAAAGTATATATGTACCAGCCAATGGGTTTTCGTGACAAGAACTATCCGGACTATGTATGCTCCCTTAAGAAGTCACTCTACGGACTAAAACAGGCACCACGGGCATGGTACCAAAGATTTACTGATTACGTGTTAACATTGGGTTTTAATCATAGCCGCTGTGATGCCTCCTTATTCACTCTCCATCAGGGCCGTAACACTGCCTATCTCCTACTCTATGTGGACGACATCTTACTCGTCACATCTTCTGCTCCTCTACGTCAACAACTCATGGCAAAACTTGCAACTGAATTTGCCATGAAGGACCTTGGTCCTCTCAGCTATTTTCTCGGCATCTCTGTCAAACGAATCACCAACACCATGTTTCTTTCACAACAGACCTATGCCGAAGATATTATCAACAGAGCAGGCATGCAGTCATGTAATCCAGTCGCAACCCCGGTAGACACCAACACCAAACTGGCCGCGACCTCAGGTACCCCATTCCATGATCCCACTCTATATCGTAGTCTGGCTGGAGCTCTTCAGTACCTCACCTTCACACGGCCCGACATCACTTACGCTGTCCAGCAAGTCTGCATGCATATGCACTCCCCTCACACTGATCACTGGAACGCTTTGAAACGTATAATAAGATATGTAAAGGGCACGACCTGCCTTGGTCTCACCATCAACTCCTCCGGTTCTTCTCTCATTGCCTATACTGATGCAGATTGGGCTGGGTGCCCTGACACGCGCAGGTCAACTAGTGGATACTGCATTTATTTTGGAGACACTCTTATTTCCTGGTCATCCAAGCGACAAAGCACAGTTTCCAGATCAAGTGCTGAAGCAGAATACAGAGGGGTTGCTAACGTTATGGCGGAAATTTGTTGGCTCCGCAACCTATTGCTTGAACTTAATCGCCCCCTATCTCGTGCAACACTCGTCTACTGTGACAACGTAAGCGCCATTTACCTCTCTGGCAACCCGGTACAACACCAACGCACCAAACACATTGAACTAGATATTCATTTTGTCAGGGAACAAGTTCAAAGAGGCAATGTCCGCATTTTACATGTCCCATCTCGTTTCCAAATTGCAGACATTTTCACAAAAGGTCTTCCTCGAGTACTATTTGAGGATTTCAGGGACAGTCTCAGCATCCGGTCTCCTCCCGCTAAGACTGCGGGGGTATATTAGCAAGCATAATTAGTGGCATGCATTTCTATTGTAATTGATTGGTCAAATATATATTATGTCCTATAATTAATCCGTAATTACAACCTCCCAAAATAGAGGAGGTCAATTGTACTATTTAAGGTGAATGAATCAATGGAAAGGGCAAGGATCATACTTTACAATAACTATATTTTAGGCGTAACAATAATTAGGTGAAACTTTCGATAGGCCACCTATTCAGGAATGTCTCCATTGAAACATGTTTAATTGTTAAGCTTCTCTCATCTACAGCTAATATGTGTTAAATGTGTTGATGATATTAAGGCAAGAAGTTTCTCGTGACCCCAAAATTTCTGCTCTAGACAAACAATGTGAAATATTTCTAAGATCTTATATCCACCCTCTAAAAACTTATCGTTCTTGCTAGGTTTGCCTCACATTTGAAACAAAACATAAATATTTATGATACTATCTATAACATCCGACCTCTTGTACTAGCAGGATTTGTTTACTATGTCGTGCACAACTTTGTAACCACAAACTCACGCCTTTGTTACCACAAACTCACGCCTTTGTTTCTGTACATAACAATACTTGAGATGAAAACTTTCCCGGAGATCATCGTAAATATGTTACTGATAAAGTATATATAACTACAATTTTTAAACATTTTTAAATAAAAGTTGAAGAATGTGAAAAGCATATGCATGCCTCAGCGTTGTTAAGATTGAATCCTTCAACGTTTGGATGATCACTCAACCCCCCGCAAGAAGACTGCTTCACATTTTGCTAGTCAATGCTAGTGTCATTATCTATCTTATTATATATCTTAATAAGATCTTTAGTGGACATATAATTAATACAAAAAATCCAGTGTTAATTTCGATTTTACACTGTAAGGTTTGACAAAAGTAACCATTTTTATCCAAAAGTAACCATTTTTATCCAAAAAATTAAAAACATCAATTTTACTTCAAAATTTTCATAAGTTGTTTCAATTTCAATCTAAAAGTTTTAATGTTTTGGGTATAAGTTGAAACAATAATGAAACTTTTGGATTGAAACTGAAACAACTTGTAAAACTTTTAGAGGTGAATTAATGTTTTTAATTCTTTGGAGGAAAATAGTTATTTTTGTCAAAACTTAAGGAGCAAAATCAAACTTAACTAAAAAATCTATGACATTGTTCCGTATCGTCCTCCCACCGACAGATCAGCATTGATATCTCATAGTAACTTCCAGGCTTTTTCATCACTGATGAGAAACATGTAGGGTGTTGAAATATGAACATATAAAACATTTCAATATTGAAGTTTGTCCCATATTAGGAAGAATATAAACTTACCAACAATTACATGTATAGATATCATTCGAAATGAGACACCTGCAAGCATCAATCATGGCTAAATCTCTCTTTAAACATAATATTCGAGCCACATTTAAGGCATGGAGCGATCGCCAATGGGTCAAATGGTCGATCAACGACTTGACTGTGGTATAGACTTTTCTTTACTGTTTTGGAGATGATACAAATCTTTTTAGTAGTTCTACTTATTGTAACAACTGAAAGTTCACAGGAAAATCTACATGGAGCATCACCTCCACCTAAGTATGAACAAAAATTTAGTATAAAGGAATAAATTAAAGACACAAAAACTTGAAATTGATTCAATAGCAACAATTGAGGGCCGGCCCAAATGAAGAATGAAGTGAATCAAGGGCTTGGGGCCCCCAAAAAGTTAGGGCCCCATTTTTCAAATTCATTTATATATTAAAACTGATATTGGGCTTAGGTTTTTTTTATTACTGGACCATCAATGAGAGAGTAGCGGCAATCATGATTGGAACTTGGAAGGAAGCGAATCAACTTCTGCAGAAATCATCGAAGAACGCAGTTAATTAAATAACAATCGAGTATTTGTTCAAGTTCTTTTGATTTTTGTTCGACTCGAGAGATTGGCGGCAATCATTCTGATCTTTAATCAATCAACTTCTGTTTCTTGTTCGATTTCTTGATGGTCGAGATTTGATTTAGGTTTGTTCTTCCACCCTTAATTCTTGATTGCTTTATGTTACTTTGCGTTAATTGTTCTTATGTTCTAATTGTTTTAATATTATGGTATGTTAATAACAGAACTTGTTAACTTATTTCTTGATTGTTGATTCTTGTGTCCTTAATTATTGATTTTGTTATTGCTAATTGTGGATTGGTGTTTTAATTGTTATACAATTTGTTAATAAATTAATGGGATGTTATTTTTATGTATTTAAGTTTTTGATTCAATACTTTAGTATCATTGAGTGTTTGTAGTTTTGTTTGTCGTTTATTGTTAGTTATATCTAGGTTGTTAAATAAGAGATAAATCTCAATGGAAACAATACAAGTACCAAACGAAATGAGTTTAAAAACTAATGCATTAAATATGTATATACCAACTCTGAACATATTAGCATATATTTGAAGGTTAATTTCATAGATTATGCTTATATTTAATACTACTTCAGTTTGTTTCATATTAATTATTATTTTAATTGATTCTGATCCGAATGACATTTTTTATCCCACATTTCCATAGATTGTGTTGATCTAAATGTTTGAAATATTGTTCTGCATAACTCATATATCTTGGATTTTCTGCATACTGTTTGCAACTCTCCATCTTTTTAACTTTTTTTTTTCTTTCCTTCAAAATCACTCTACACTTTAATAGAGTTTGTGGTCAAATGATAATTAGAGTTTGTGGTCAAATGATACTTAGAGTTTGTGGTCGAATGATAATGTTTATGTGTAGGCACGATGGGGTTTGTAATTTATAATCATGCATGCACAAAAATGATATAGGAATCACCGGATTGAAAGCAAAAATATTTTTAGTTTTACAAAAAGGGCCCCAATTTAATTACTCGCTTTAGGCCCCCAAATATCTTGAGCCGACCCTGCAACAATTCAATATCGACACCGTCTGATCATCTATGACACTAAACTCCGACTTAATACTACCTAAATCATCATGAAATGGTGCAACGTTTAATGGTGTTTGAACCGTAGTTCCCATAAGGTCATAATAGCCCTACACTTGACTTGAGGATACTCGACCAGACTCAACGTTGACATTGTATTGGGCCCTACATACCCAACCTGGGCTTACAAACATAATGGGCTTTGGTTTTGACAACCGGCCCACATATATACTTGATTAACAGTTTAGCACAATGTTTAGTGACCCGTTAAATAACATCTCTATCGTTAATGACAGACTAACCCAATTTAAATAAACTAGGTGTAGAACTAGAGTAGATTTGTCATTTAAAAACAAATCTCTCTCTCTATTTTACACTTTGAAACCAAAAATCTTACGGGGCACATGTTACTCTACTATGCCCACTTAGCAATTTTTTGTCACCTTTATCTCTGCTATTAGTTATACAAGTTTAATTAATTGTTTCTATATTATTTTGTTTCACGGCTCTCTATTGTATTAAATAATAATAATTTCTATAATATTATTTATAAATAGTTTTTTATTTAACATAAGCTAAGTCTATTCCTAAAACATTATTATATATCTATATAATAAGAGGAATTTAGCTACATGAAACTTTTATGCTATTTTGATATAACATAAAAGTTTAATTTTTTACGTAATGGCCTTAACATTCATATTTATATTTTTTCAAGTATGTTGTTTTATACGGTCTTATGTGCTATGAGTGCAACAACATTAGTAGACAAACACTTAAATCTCCAACGCAAAGCGGACAACATTTCTTAATTTTTATAAAGTCATCATTTCTTTCTTTTTTATAAAAGCATTTCCTAGTTTTATAAAGTCGATATTTCTTTCTTTTTTATAAAACATATTTGAAAAATAACTATATAATATTTCTATAATTTGTTTAAAAAACTATGTAATATGTTATAAATATTTAATATAGAGATCTTTAATTTTAGCCATATAAAATTACATATATATAACTAGTTTTAATACCAGGTTTCTATCAATACATGATAAATATAATTACAACCCAAAACATAGATAAAGATCAGTCACCAATAACCTTAACTCCTTAAGTGCTCATCGCTAAGCTAGTTAAAAGAAAAGATATAAGACCATTAAACAGGCTTCAAGATCTGGTACATTTGAGAAAGATTAATTAGCTTCATGTTATTGATTTATTTGTTGAATAAATTAAGGTGCGTGCAGTATTGCAATGCTAGACCACATTCGTTCACTCAGATTTCTTAATTAAGGAATCATGTATAAAATGGAAACATAATTTGGCTGCGTTTGGTTAGAAGAATGGAATGGAATGGAATGTAATTGAGAAACTAGTATAATTTTCAAGTAAAATTAAGTTTGAGTGAGTAATGAAATGTAAAACCCAAGGGAATGTTTCACCTCAAATTCCCTTGGTTGTGGGATTTCAAATTCCCTCTCTAGGTGGAAGGATTTTAAAATTCCACAACCAAGGGAATTTGAGGTGAAACATTCCCTTGGGTTTTACATTTCATTACCCACTCAAACATAATTTTACTTGAAAAGTATACTAATTTCTCAATTCCATTCCATTCAATTCCATTCTTCCAACCAAACGCACATTAGGGTCTTTTTGGTATGGGAAATGGAATGGGTGAAGAATAGATGATAGGATTAAATTAATCATTGAATTCTATTGTACTATTTGATTACTTGTGTTGTTTGTTAAGTAAGAAAAAACAAAAAAGTAAGATGTAAAAGTGGTGATGGTGGTTGCCGGTGGCAATGGGGGGTGGTGGCGGCCGATGGAGGTGGCTGCGGTGTTGGTGGTGGCCAGTGGTAATCGGTATTGTGGCCGGTGGGTGATGGCTGGGTGGCCGGTGGTTGATGGCTGGGTGGTCGGTGGTAGGTGGTGGTGGCCAGCGGTGATTGGTGGTGGTGGTGATGGCGGCCGATGGTGATTAGTGGTGATGGTGGTGGTCGGTGGCTCTCGATCTTGGTGGCCGGTGATGATGGTGGTGGTGCCCGTGGTGGTTGGTAGTGGTGGTTGGTTGTGGCCGGTGGTGGTTGGTGATGATAACTGGGTGGTGGTGATGGTGACTAAGGATAAAAAAAGAAATCAAATGAAAAAAATGAGTAGATGGAATGGATCTGAAAAAAAATGATTACTTGTGTAATGACTCATTTCATTTCTTTTCTAAATTTCTATTTCATTCCCCCTTAATCGTTTTTAAAATCGAGGGTTCTTTTGGTGGGCTATTTAACATCTTAACTGTCTATATAAATATTTCATTTTGCATAATTAATTACCCTATTATGAAAGATAGAGTATGATGAACAGTAACATTGACAGATCACAACCGTTCATTTCCGTATCTACGATGGTTATCCATGTGTACACTTGGTGAAGCATTGTGTACAAGCACATGATGCTCATTCAGATTATAAAGAGGGTTTTCACCTCATTTCTTCCTTGGACCTTCTCCCCTCTTCCTCTTTCGATCGCCGCTCTCAGCCGCTGCCGGTCGCCGCTCTCTGCCGCCTCACGCCATTCTTCCACCGTTGCGTCTAATCTCTTCGGTTATACCAGTTTGTCCGGCGTGGTGGTGGGGGTGGTGGATGAGACGGGCGTTTCTTGGGTGTGGCGGTGTGAGGGGGAGGTTGGACATCCCGCGGGCCTCTATTTCGACCCTTGATTGGTGCTTTCCCCGGTCGTTTGGAGGCTCCTATTGTGCCTCTGATCTTGGTCTCCACGCTTCCCTTCTTGCCGGTGACAACCTTGGTGGTTGCATGTCGGCTCCAACCGGGTGTGGCTTTCATATAGTTCTGTTTTGGTTTGATATTGGGGCTTTCCAGTCTGATTGGACTTGGTGTTTGGATTGTCATTATCGATGATGTTTTGGTATTTTCTATGGGATATTGGGGTTTTCAGGTGTGTTTCGTGTTGGTGTTTGGGAGTATGGTTGTCGCTGATGTTTTGATCTTTTTTGGTGAGATATGGGGGTTTTTCAGACCTTAGTAGAGCTGTTGTTTGGATAGTGGCTGTTGATGATGTTATGATATTTACCTCATTAGCTGCGACTTTGTTACTCATATTGTCGATGATGTGGAGCTTTAGCTCCTCTGAGATGTTGGTATACACGCGTTATATGAAATTATCCCATCTATTAATAAGGCAACTAGATGAACAGTTGTTATACCGGTGAACAATGCGAAAAATTTCTTTGTCTACGGACACTTTGTGAAACATTGTGTACAAGTGATGACCCGTTGTTGTAATGATTCCGTCTGCTGAAACTTTGTTATTGTTTGTTGCTTATGTCGATCATGATGAATGTGTATTCATCTGAGACTTTTATGATGTTGGGTTTTACCTCTTCTGGGACTGTTGGTTTGCAGGTTATAGTCAGGTCATACTTTGTTTGTTGTTGGTGATCTGTTCCTGATGGATTAGATTGTGGTTTGTTGGTGCCGATGATGATGGATGTTTGTCCGTCTGAGACCTTTTCTTTATTTGTTTCGTGGCTGTGATGATACACCATAACCAACGTCGGTTGTCCTGGCTTGGCAACCGTTTACGGTGTGCAGCCGCAACCGTACATGGTTCTGACCTGCGTTATACTGATATGTTGTGATTGTGACGACACAAACATTATTTTAACAACTGTTTAAGGCTCAGACTCCGTCCCTATGACGCGCAACGCGCGTCGGGGATCAAGCTCTAGTTATGATGAATGAAGTAAATTTGTTATTCTGATTCATGGTTTTGTATGTATGTTTTCTCGAGTAACATGTTTATGAAGAAGATGACTTGGGCCAATACATGTGTCTATCATTTAGAATTAAAAACATCATTAGATTAACCAATGGCGGCTGATCACTGTGATTTTAAACTAGGCTGCATGATTAGGACCATAAGTCAAAAGCTCACCATACCTGACACCACATAGAATACGTACACACACATATATATATGTTATATGTACATATAGTACATATATGTGGAATATAACTTTGTATTTGATTTTATAATATATTTGCTTATATATAATTGTAATTGCCACGCATGATGCATGTGGTGCTAATAATGATGATTAAAAAAACTAAAAGATGGTTAACGAAGAGTTCCCTTGACTTGTGGTCTTCGCGTTTGATCCCACCTAGCAAAATTTACCATTTCTTCACATCATTTTTAGGTGGTTTATATTTTTCTTAATGAGATGAATGAATGTTTTACTAAATCAAATTTGAAGTTGCTAATATGTACGAGTCTAGATCCAAGAGATTCGTTTTCAAAAGTTAATCATGAGAAGTAATTATAGCTTGCCGAGTTATATTCAAAAGATTTTCAGTGGCTTCGGTCTAGGTCAACTAAGGATACGACTCAATTCATACATTTCAAATATGAAAAGCACTGGAATTGTTCTAGTCTTCATGATATCAGAGAATCCGTAAAGATAATTTGACTGTTGCGGTGGCCATGGAGGTTGTTGCCGCTCTGCCTCCCCTATGTGGTTGAGGTGGAGCAGGTGTCGGTCTTCTAGCCATTGACGGTGCTATGGTGGCCGTGCCACCGCCTCTGTTGCTCCCTCATCTCTATGTCTCGCCGACACCCTTTTAGGGTTCCACCGCCTCTGTTGCTCCCTCATCTCTATGTCTCTCCGATACCCTTTTAGGGTTTATAGATTTCTCTATATTATGGTGTTTTGCCTATTGGCTGTTAGTGTTCTTGATTGGGGCTCTTTGCATGGCCGATGGGTGTGACCTACCGTTGAACCCTAGCCATCGTCGGCCGGAGTTGTCGTGTATGTTGCTCTGTCTTATATATGGACCTCTGTACTCTCTGGTCAACCCGCTCGGCCGTTGCTACTGGATTTGTGTACAGAGTGGTTTTCCCTGCTCTGTTTTGCAAACCCTAGGTGACAATGGTTTGCCGACAGTGTTTTTGTTTTCTGTGATTAGGGCTTCTAATATGAGCCCTAAGTTTTTGGCTTGATGAATGTGTAAGTTTGCTCTGAAACCCTACATCGCTCGAGATCCGATTAATATTGCTTATGTTTCTTTGGCTATGATGATTGTGATATGGGTCGTTGCTTGGCGTGGCACAAACGAGGATGGCAAGTGAGATGTTTTTCTCTTGCAACCTGTGTTGCAGCCACATCGGTCTGTTAATGAGACCTGAGCCACGTTGTGTGTTTGCCCCCTGTTTCCGGCAAGGCCAAAGCCTCTGTGGTCTCCGCATGTATCTGATTACTTGAGACATGGATTTGATGTTTATGGGTTTTATCTTGAGATGTTTACTTGAGAAGTTTCTTATTAGAAACCCTAGCCTGTTTCTAGACACAAAGTTGAATTATTAGTCGATGATGATGATGTGTTCTTCATCTGAGACGTTGTATGGTCACGGCGTTTGATCTGTGACGGTTAGGGTTTTCTCATCTAAGAGATTTTGGCTTGGATTTATTCTATTCTGTTCTTCGGATGATGGTGACGGTTATCTAATTTTTGATGGTGTGTTGGCCATCTTTTTTGGGGTTGATTGTTCTAACGATGATGGTGACACTTATGTATTGCTTAACGGTGGTCTAGATGTGTCGATGACGATGAACACAAATTCATCTAAGGCCATCTTACCCAGATCCGATTTCTTACATTTCGTTTGAAATTATTTGTTGTTTCATAACTGTTACGATTAACTTTTTGTATAAATATGGATGATAGGAGATGACGATAAACGAATGCCCTTTGACATTTTTGTTTTGGCGTGGTAAACGGTTAGTTTGCAGCCATAACAAACTAGAATTTCCGAGCCTGTTATCGAGTTTTCTAAGTATCAATTCAACCCCGCCGCGAAAAGGTTTGTAATTAAGGTTTTGTCAACAGTGCAGCAGGTGAGTTGTGGAAACTGTTAATTATAATTTAGATTAAATGCTTGTGTGGTATCATCTATGATTTAAATTGGTGGTCGTATTATATTTGGGCAGGTTTCATTGTCTTGAAGAGTTTGATGAAGGAAAAAGAAGTTGTCGAAGGCGTTTAGCAGGACATAATAGAAGGAGAAGAAAGACACATCAAGAAAACCCAACAAATAGGGTCTCATTAAATGATGAACGCAGGTGTAGTTATTTGCTTGTAAGCCTTTTAAGGATACTCTCCAATGTACAATGTAAGCATTTAATTTATTAAATTTAAAATAAATGAACCAATCATGAGTTTTTGAATGATTGCACATTAAAGATGAGTTTTTTTATTATATATAACTGAACGTTCTTTCTATGAATTACAACTAATAGCATCTCAGGTTCCGAGCAGAACAAAGATCAAGATCTGCTCTCTCATCTTTTGAGAAACCTTGCAAGTCTTGCTGGTACGGTCAATGATAAAAACTCATCTGGATCCCAATGTTTACAGGATGCTGGAAAGGTAAATCTCTTTTATGGTGGTATTTGGACATGCATTTTGGAATTGATTGTGTCAGGATAATCAGCCATAAATGCTTAACAGATCCTGTTTTAGTTTTATTCACAGTCAAATAGTGGGTTTTGGATAATCAGCTACATATCAGCTGCAAGAAAGGGGAATTTTAAAGGGTAAAACAAAATCAATTATTTACCTCTTTCTTTAACATAAATGAAGAGTCTTATTTTCACTTAAGAAACCATCTTTATTTTTTTCATGAAATTAACATAAATGGAGGAAACTATGTGTTGATAAATCCTTCAATACTTAGGTATAGATGTTGTTCTTGAGCTTTGCATGCGATAATGCGAATGATATTTGATTTCGGTAGCTAAATCTAACGTTATTCATGTTGTAGTTGTGGCAACGGATGATGAAAAGATTGCATAATGCTGTCGAGGATTTGGTGCAGATGTGATCATGACTGCAGAATCATGTAGAAATGGTATGAGATTATGCTTATTTCTTTATTATTAGTTCTAATCATCTATATTGTTACTTAAACAGAAAATACTATTTGTGTGTGTTGGTTTTAGGTGCTGAGAGGTGTAGTGAAGCACTTCAAAAGCTCAAGAAAAAAGTATGATATTGTTGTTAATATTCAAGGAGATGAACCGCTTATTGAACCTGAAATAATTGATGGGATTGTCAAAGCTCTTCAGGTACCACATTGTGATCAAATTTTTGTGAACTGTCATTTTAATATGTGTCGTTGAAAACTTGAAATATATCAATTTGTTCCTTCTGCATACCACTCCGGATGCAGTTTTCAGCACTGCAGTCACATCTTTAAAACCTGAAGACGCTTTTGATCCAAATCGTGTGAAATGTGTGGTTGATAATCGTGGCTATGCAATCTACTTTTCTCGAGGGCGTTATCGGTTGCTGAGGCGTGGCTGCCAATTATGGTTAGCAGCCGTAACCAAATATTCTTTTTGTGTCTGAGCCTTGAGTTTCAAATTGTTTTGAATCGGTAATCACGCGCGCAACGCGCGCAAATGAAAAAAAACCTAGTTAATAATAATAAAGCATGAAAAGTGATTTTTATATACGAATAAACCAGGACACAACACATATATTTAAAAGGACATATACACATCTATTAGAAATGTAGAATGTTAGTGGTTTACCACTATAGTAGTTTTAGACATACCCTTATATTCGCACAACTCAACGTGTCTATGATTTTAACATCTTGGATGCGTAGTTGCAAATGATAATATTTTTTTCCTATTATTAAGAGTCTGCCGCAACCTAACAGATTTTGATAATTGGTAATTAAGTGGTAAACTTTATTTGAAAGGAAACGAGCAATATTTTGGTAGTCATAGTTTGACTTTATGCCAAAACTGACCTTGAGAAACAATGTGGAAGATGCTACTTTTGACTTTCTCTTGGTCTTTACTCTTTAGGGTGCATGTGTGGATGCATACCGTATTTCCTTTTCCTGCATAAATCATGATTCGTCAAAATTCATACTCTTGTGACTTGACCGCATTTCACAAATATAAACTAAGAAAGGAAATTGACAAGCTATTATATACACACATAAATAGAGAGGGAGAATTTCATAATACATTGTATTTTTTGTTTTTAAATATAATAGATAAGACAGTTACATGTTAAATGTCTTTTACGATTTTCATTGTTATCAACTAATATAAATCCCAGATGTAGCTGGTATACTTTATTTATTAAATCATTATAACTAATTTCATTATGTTATTTGTTTTTTAAATTAACATTGGTGTTAATATATTTGAAAAGAAAATGTGCTAGAAAGTCTTGCCACATTATTGATTACAATAGTGTGTCCTGCACATTGCAACAATTCATTAAAATTTCCAAGTTTGATTCGTTGTTATAGTGAGTTTTATTACACAAGTATCATTCTTATTACAATTGTTTGTTTAACCTGTTACTTGGTTCGTCTTAATTGGTTTGCTTATATTATTAAAAAATCATTTGTAGTTAAATTGACATAAATATTACCTAAATTGCACACATGTACCAATGTACATCTTTTGATATTTTGTTACAATAACCGCACGTACCAATGTACATCTTTTGATCTCTTGTTACAATAACCGCACGATATTCGTAATATCCCAAAACAAAAAACTAAAAGGAACTTTGACCTATCATAAAGACCATCCGTGTAATTCACTTTATCAAATTATGACTTGTTGGAAGTGTAGATAAATTTTCGATATCTAAAGTCTGTTTTTGAGGCAAGTTTAACATCCACTTTCAGATAAGAACATCTCAAATGTAATTTTAACAACATAAAATCTTGAACTAATGTCTGATAGTCGTAAAAATACCAAGACCGCTGGTGGGTAATGAATAAAATCACCCCATGCGTACAAAACATAATTTCATAATTTGATATGAGACTAAGGGACTGTTTTGTAGCATCTGAATCAGCCTCTTAATGGTTCAGCACTCAATGGTTCAGACTGTTTGTTTCGCAAGCAAATGTTTGAATGATTCAGACATTTGCCTCTAAATGGTTAAGCGTTATACTAATGCTGAATGGTTAAAAGGTCTAATGTTGAATGGTTAAGACCTCTTATCTGAATTGGTCAGACATTTGTCTTTGAATAGTTAAACAATATACTAGCTATTAACGGTTCAGACCTATTAATGGTTCAACATTTAATGTTTCAGACCTTTTATTTATTCGCACTTAATCATTCAGAAATTGTCAAACAGCCCCTAATATCATTAAAACTAGTCCCATACCCTTTCCATTTTCTTTGTTTGAAAATATTGTTCAAATTAATTGGCTATGATAATTTAAAAGTTGCTTTCTTAGTAGGGTTTTGTGGACAAAATATAATAAGTAGGGTGCAAATTACAAGGTATGGAGTATATTAGAGGAATAACTTTTTGAATCAATACAAAATATAATATGTCCAGATCCAGGAATAATACTGCTTTGCAAAACTATAAAGCCCATCACATGTCGAGTTGCTTCAATTGGGACACATGAGGGCATTTTAAAACTTTAATTTAGACTATCAACTAATAAAAGAAAAAGAACATATGAATTCTTATAATTGTTCGATTTACGTAACTTACAAAAAGATTCTAATATTTACATTTTTGTTGTATTATCTGCATCTAATTGTTTATATTAACAGATTAAAATCAGAATCTTAGAAGTTTATTAATCATTAAGTTTAAAAATGATTGTTTGTCTCACCTACAACATAGTTTTCAACTTCAATATTGTATTCTGTATTATATGTGATTTATTAAGGCTTTGATAATTATTTTATGATTTTGATTGATATGAGGTTGGCTTAAATCAATGTTTCTAATTTATGGTTTAGGTTTACACGATTAGGGCTGGTGAGGTGATCGAGTCGAGAAGTAATGAAGATATTATGAGAGGTTAGGGTTGTGATCAATGGCTGAAAGGGTGGCGTGCCCGTGGAATATGTGACTGGGTTAAAAGATAATAAAACATGTTTGAATAACAATAATAACAATAATAATAATATTTGATAGTAATAACAATATAAAATAAAATATAAGAAGATTCAACAAAACAATTCTCTATTGAATCATTAATGCACATCATTTTGTGCACATGGATGTGACCTAGGAAAAAATTATTATTCAAATCATTTGCACAAAGTTAGATTTCATAATGAATAAAAATGAATAATAATTGTTTGTGAATCATTTATAAACAAATTTAATTTTTTAATTAGTGAACAAACACAAACAATAACTTTATTCATTTATGTGTCCGTGAATCATTAATGAACAAATTCAGTGCAAATATTCGTCCAGTGCCATCTTAGTGTAACTCATTACAACACAAAAGAATAATGTGGCTCATCACAACATAAAAACTTATCTGGTCTAAATATTTGATCTTTATATATACATGTCCTTAATTTTTTCTATCCCGCCTTTGTTAAGCACTTTTTTATACTTAGGAACTCTCATATTTAAGTTTTAAAGTCCACAAAACACACATGTTAATAATTGTGGTCCCCTTACTACAATACATTTCTATCAAGTTAATAAAAATCATGAAGCCTAATAGCAATTAACGTATAGAATTAGAATTTTGTTGTCATATAAAAGTTGACGAAAAAAATAAAACTAAATAGTCCATTATCATCATTTAGGCTTGCATATTATAGCCACACAACTCAAAGTTTGCATATAACAAAGATATACTTAGAAAAATGAAGTTATTATGCATACCCAATTTTGCAAAACTCTAAATATTTAGCTTGGTCATGATATCTTCAATAACACTTGTTAGTGCAAATATTCATTTACATACCTATGGTCATTCAAAATCCTATAAGTATGTTTCTTAAAGCTTAAATTGCACATATATTCTATTTGGACCATATCCTTGAAAATGATCAATTCACTCCTAACATTCAATTCCGTCTATAAGTATGTTTCTTAAAGCATAAATTGCATATTTGGTGTAACTTCAATTTGATAGTTTTGTCATTCTCAACTTGAATTGACCATTTGACATATTTATCATTAGAACCATCTAAAGAAGTGTAACTACCTTTCACACCAAATTAATAGCCACAAACACGTATGGAAGTAAAATGAAACCATTGGTTACTAAATTGTCTAACCAGATCATCAATTTTCGATTTTAGATTAATTCTAGACAAATTTCCTATTCTATTCAAACGAACGCCTAGAACGGCTATTGCACGACAACCGCATCACCCCCATCGCCAAGGCACGCTCTCATCGTCTACTGGTCGTCATGTCTGTATCATCTCATGACATAACTTTGAAATAGTAAAAAATATGTCTCTTTTTTTCATGGATAACCACCATAGATACAAAATGAACTGTTGTGATATGAAAATCTACTATTCATTATGTTGGTTTTTCTTTAACAATAGAGTAATTCACAATAACTTAAATTAATGCTAGGTATTTCTTCTAAACACTTGAATAATATTAAGTATAGCTAGGTTCCTTCAGCATGGCATTTATGACATAGCTTTTCATTTGAAAAAGAAAAAAAAAACCCTCTCTATGTCAAAATTAATTAAATTTCATCTATCACCGGAAGAATATCATTTATTTATATTAAAATACTAATTAAATTTCATCTATCACCGGTATGTAAGAATATCATTAATTTATAATTAAAAATAAGATGTAAATCATGCATTAATCCTTTATAATAACATTTTAAAGCTAAATATGTACTATGAAACTTAAAACTGCATTTCACTAATCTAAAACCCCAATTAATCTTCAAAAATGTAAAACACTTTTAGGGAAGGCGATCAAATCCGAACCCGACGGGAATACCCGAAACCCGAGACATCTTGGACGGGTATGGGATCGGGTAAGCGGGTATGGGACCGAGTATGGGATTAATTTTTATTTTTTTCACGGGTATGGGACGGGCATGATATTGCATTGTATGCCCGTTTACCCGACCCAATTACCTGATTAAGCATACTCGTTTACTGTTAGATATTTTAGTATAATTGAACTGACTAATGACCAATATGATCATAATATCCATCAAACAAGTTAGGAGGTGCGAAGTGCACGCTTGTTTGAGTGTATTATGATCTTCGATGTTAAAAACCTTCTTAGGGGCGAAGCCACTAAGCAATGGGGGTTCCAAGGGGGCAACGCCCCCTTGACTGAGGTCCGGGGGCAGCGCCCCTGGTAGCGGCCCCTTGACTGAGGTCCGGGGCAGCGCCCCTGGTAGCGGGGCCTAAGGGGCGGCAGCCCCTGGCGGGGTTCAAGGGGTAGAGCCCCTGGCTGGGGTCGAGCTGTCTGGTCAGCTTGAAAATTTTTTATTTTGATAAAAATAGCTTCATTAAAAAATGCATTTCGAATTGATTTTTCAGAATTTCACATGTGAAATTCGAGTGGAAAATACGTATTTTTAATGGTTATTTAAAATAAAAAATAAAATGATTAAACTGCCAAATGGCAGTTTTTCATTGTTTCTTCCCTCAAAATCGAATTAAATTATGAAAGTTGGTCACTTTTCTCTCGAATTCTTCTTTTTCTGGTTCACGAAATTCACACAATACAACATACTAATTCTTGATCTCGTCTGAGTTGCATCCGATTGATTTATTCGAGTGAACCACCGAATAATTTTGATCTGAAAGTGATCTTCACGACTCTCAAATTATCCAAGTTTGATTTCAAGTGTTCTACATTTACTCGATTATATACCCGAAATTATTTTTATTTTTAAATTTACTGTACTTAGTAGTTATATTATATATAATTATATCTTTCTATATTTTTACTCAGTATCTTTTTACTTACTAAATGTGTGTTAATATAAATTATTAAATTCCCTATCATTTGCACCATATATATCTTACAAAGTTATAATAAACTCTTAAAATTAGATAATAGTAGTATTAGTAGTGGACATAAAAAAAATACTAAAGTTTTTGTACATAAATGTAACTTCATATAATTTTGTAATTTCAACAAATTACTGATGGGTATTTCCAACGAGTAATTTTTATAACCTTAACAGGTGTATCAGATTACCCGCGGGTATGCCCGATACCCAAGGGGTATATACCCGTCACATACCCGATGGGTTTTGGGCGGGTATGGACATACTTTTCTAATCAAATATGGGGTTGGGATTACCCATACCCGTCCCAACCCATCCCATTACCATTCCAAAACACTTTCTTTACAAGTTGCTATGTCTCAAACATCTTCAATAAAAAATGATTGATAGTTTGGATTAGCAATTTCCATCACTTATTGTTTAGCTCTCACTTGCCTTTTGGTCGTACCTTAGGAACTCATACACAAAGCTTTATGTTTTGTGTTTCTTAGCGACACCAACATCCATCACTTGTCCAAACATTTAAGTTTGGAATTTATCAGATACACCCTCAACTTTATTAGTCACCTCATTTTCACAAAACTCGTGTTACTACATAAATGTACCCCTAAAAGTTATAAAAACACACACACACCAAAAAAACAAAAAAAAAAAACACGCACACATTAAAATACTATACTCAAAATTAATAGTAATTAGTGAAGTGGTCTAATAAAAGATCTCATATCATTTATCAAAAACATTATTAGTTTCTATGTCAATATCTCGGTTAGAAATAAGTTTAGAATTTAAAAGGAAACTTAATAATGCACATCCATAACAAAACTCGATTAGATATAAACAAGTCTTATTTTTAACCTATAGGTTGGAAAACTACTTCCAGCAAAACCCTTTACTCTAGAGCTTTAAAAAAAAAAAATTCATGTATGATTTGAAGGTAGGACTGTTAAAACCGCTCAACGCTTGCTCGACGTTCGTTTGAAATTTGCTCGAAAAATGTTTGTTCGAATTTTTGCTCGGTTGTAAACGAGCCGATCGGCTCGGATCGATTTGTAAATGATCCAAACACGAGCAAAGTTCTGCTCAGTTTGGTTCGACTCGAATTAATATGTATATATAGTTTATACGTAGCACTCTAGTAGATTTGACCCATTATATACAAATATATAATTATATTTATGCATACTTGATCAATCAACCTAATAAATAATTTTACATTAAATATAAAAGTGAAATCCTAAACCGTTAAAAGATATTTTTCGAGCGTCTCCGGCTCTCACCGCAATCGTCATCTGCAATATGCTCTCACCCCTTATCGGCTACAGTTTTAGCTTCATCGTCAACCACAACGTATTTTCATTCATGAAAATATGTAATGAAATGTGCCTTGAGCCTGATTTTAAGTCATATAACCTTATTCGCCAGTGGTGGACTTACCATAAGTGGGGAGGGGTCAACCGACCTCGCACAAAAAAAAATTATATGTAACGTGTTGACGTTTTTTAATTGACCCCTGTATTTTTCAACTTCGACCCTCGTGAAAAAATTTTACGACCCCTATGAAAAAAAATTACAACCCCTATAATCAAAAAAGTTTTAAAAATATTCATCCTACTAAAATATAAATTAATAGTTTGTTTCAGTTTAAAAAAATAAGTTCAAATATAATCACTAACAGGTTAATTTGTTATTGAATCTGGTAAGCTCATTTATTTAATTAAAAAACCCAATCTATATTTTATTAATCCAAAATGTTTTAAACATTTTAAAATTTTCATTTACAATACAAAGCTGAACGAACCATACATTAACCCAAAGAAGCGAAGACAAAAGACCAATATCACCCTTCGGCAATATTATGAGGTTGAATGTTTCAACACCGTGCTTGATATGCAAATCCAAGAGCTTGACGACCGCTTTAACGAGGTAACCTCCGAATTGCTTACTTGTATGAGTTCTTTAAGTCCGTTTGATAATTTTTCACAATTTGATTAACCAAAGATATTAAGGCTGGCCAAGATGTATCAAAGTGATTTTGATTTTGATGTTATGAATACACTCGAGTATGAACTCCCTTTCTACATTGATAATGTGAGATCGGATATAATATTTTCTAACTTGAATGGTACACCTAATCTTATAAAGTTGAAGGTGGAACCCAAAAACATTTTGTTCATTCATTAGTCTATTGCTTATTAAAGTTGTCATTAGTTTTACCAGTTGCAACCGCAAGTGTTGAAAGATGTTTTTCTTCAATGAAGCATGTGAAGAACGAACTACGCAATTGAATGAGTGATGAATATATGAACGATGTTTGTATTTGTTATATTGAGAAAGAGTTTTTCAAAAAGGTTTCAATTGACGATGTAATTGATCATTTTCAGAAGACGAAGACACGTAGACAACAACTATAAATGTAATATTTTTTTAGTTTCTAATGACATTGTATTTTTGTTAGTTGTCTTATAATATTATTGTTTTTTATTTATGTGAACTGACCCGACCTAAAAATTCCGACAACCATACATGGCTACTTGAGAACGAAAAAACTGACCCCGGAGGAAAAAATTCCTGGGTCCATCACTGTTATTTGCTGCAGTATAAAATCGTATGACATACAACATAATTGGGTTGTATAGATTATTCGCCGCTCACTCGATAATTTAACTCTCGATGACTCTAGCCCCATGTCGGCTTCATTGACGAGTCATGATGCTGAAAGCGATAGGCCTTTCGCTCCTCTCCTGCTTGAAAAATGCTCGTTTGATTTTCTGTTTGGGTGTAAACGAGCCGATCAGCTCCGTACGATTTGAAAACGAGCCAAACACGAGCAAAAGTCCGCTCGGTTCGGCTCGGTTCTAGCAGGTGATTTTAAAACCAATGAAACCACCTCGTGACATATAGCCGCCGAACCCAAGGCTACCCGAGGGTGGAAACCACCCTCGCTAATTCCTAGTAATAGCATATTAGAAGTCGCTTCTAAAAAAACATAACTATAACTTAATTCTTGTGCTGAAATGGTCAAAATGTCGTTAAAATACTTCCTTTTGAAATACACTCTTCCTACATATTTATTCAATAGAAAATAACACAAGCAATAATGCTGCTAATTACGACATTTTTGATAATCACCTATTTATTTAAGAATAAAATAAAACTAACCACGATTAAGCCAGGGTTAGCAAATTTGACCAGTCTGGTTTGGCAGGCGCTGTCTCCATCCTTGACACCCCCATAAAAACCCCCCAAAACCCCACACGTAACTCTCAACCACACCAACAACACAACACAAAAACATATAGAGAGAGAGAGAAACTTGAACCTATTTCTCCTTTCAACTTTCTCCCTCTACATCACCGCTCATTGTTCCAATCGCCGGTCACAATTCCGTCAGTTGTTCGATTCCGGTGGAATGCAATCGGACTCCGGTGAACCGACGGCCTTTGATTTAGTTACAGCAGTTTTGAACGATCAAGTGATCGATACAGTGAACGCATCTGACAAAGGAGGATCGACGATGCTACCGGCGATGGAGATGATTCTGGTGACTCGTGAACTGTTGATGATACTGACGACGTCGGTTGCTGTTTTGGTAGGGTGTTTCGTTGTGTTCGTGTGGAGGAGATCGTCCTCCGGGAGGAAGTTTGGTAAGGAGTTGGAGCCTCCGAAGATCGTTGTGCCGAAGAGGCAGATTGAGCAGGAGGTTGATGACGGGAAGAAGAAGGTTACGATTTTCTTCGGGACGCAGACTGGAACGGCTGAAGGTTTCGCTAAGGTAAGGTTTAGAAGGTTTGAATGTTTGGTCGTGTAGGTTTTTGCGGTTTTGAGGTTTGAATTTGGATTTCTGTTGTCTTGAAGGCGCTGTTTGAAGAAGCGAAAGCGCGATATGAGAAGGTCGTGTTTAAAGTGGTTGATTTGGTGAGTGTTGACTTTTGTTGTATGAGTTTTAATGCGTATTGTGCGAAATGATTTTTGATGTTGTTGTTGGGGTATTTGACTAATTGACGATTTGACTGAGAGAATCGTTGAATTTGGTTATGGTTGTGATGACGGTGGTGTTCTTAATGTGTAGGATGATTATGCTGCTGATGATGATGAGTATGCAGAGAAGCTGAAGAAGGAGAACTTTGCTTTCTTCTTCTTGGCTACGTAAGCTTTCGTGTTCATTTACCTTCCTTTTTCCTTTATCTTTAGGAAATGGTTGACTATTTTCGATTACGGATCCTATTGGTAAGATTAGTTTAGACCTCTTGGCTGAGAGAAAGTGGACTTTTAGATGGAAAAGGAGCAGCTCTAAAGAGCTTTGATCGAAATAAGAATTTCTGCAGCTTCAATAGACATCCTAAACAGAATTTTTGAAAGTTTTATTGGTTAATTCCCTTTTAACTGAATTTGACAATTTGTATGATACTTTGTTGTGTAGATATGGGGATGGTGAGCCAACTGATAATGCTGCCAGATTTTATAAATGGTTTGCTGAGGTAAATATTGTATGCATTGTAGATTAGAGTTATGTAGTTATGATCTGGGTTTTGGATTTGAATATGTTAATGCTTGTGCAGGGAGATGAGAAAGGAGTTTGGCTTGAAAAACTTCAGTATGGAGTATTTGGTCTTGGCAACAAACAGTATGAACATTTCAACAAGGTAAAAGATGAATGCCATGATACATTATTTATAAACTGCATCTAAGCTAGCAATGTGTTGGCTTAACTAATTTTTGAACTCTTCTCTTATCAAATTTCATGTGTAGATTGCAAAAGTGGTTGATGAGGGTCTCACAGAGCAGGGTATGTTTATTTTCATGCATTACTTGCTTATTATTGGTATTAATTATTTTATTCAAAGCATATCAGATGTATCACTAGTTGCTTATCATTATTGTGTCAGCATCAATTCCAGTTTTGTGAAGCATTCAGCGGGTTTTGGTTTTCTTTGATCTAATACTTATGGGTTTCACCATTCTCAGGTGCAAAGCGCATTGTTCCAGTTGGTCTTGGAGATGACGACCAATCAATTGAAGATGATTTTTCTGCATGGTATTAATAAAAGGCCTTCTATGCCTCCTTACAAATGATGTTTTCTTCATTGAAATGTGAATTTATAATATTTTAACATATATTGCTTCTTCAGGAAAGAGTTAGTGTGGCCAGAATTGGATCTATTGTTGCGTGATGAAGATGACAAAACTGCTGCTACTCCTTACACAGCTGCCATTCCCGAATACAGAGTCATGTTTCATGACAAACCTGATACATTTTCTGAAGATCATAGTCAAACAAATGGGCATGCTGTTCATGATGCTCTACATCCATACAGGTATTACAAATGTTCTATAACTCAGGGTCTTGTTTTAACCTAATCACATCTATATAATAACCTAACTTGTAAGTCTAATCTGTCTTTAAAGATCCAATGTGGCTGTTAAGAAAGAGCTCCATACCCCTGAATCCGATCGCTCCTGCACTCATCTTGAATTTGACATTTCTCACTCTGGACTATCGTAAGTTATTGCTGATGAACTCCATTTGAATGTTTTACAATGTTATTACCGAATTGCCTTTTAATAATTTTGTATAAATTTTAGATATGAAACTGGGGATCATGTTGGTGTCTACTGTGAAAACTTAACTGAAGTAGTGGAGGAAGCTGAAAGATTGATGGGATTACCTGCAGATACTTATTTCTCTTTACACACAGATAATGAGGATGGAACACCACTTGGTGGACCTTCGTTACAACCTCCTTTCCCTCCTTGCACTTTAAGAAAGGCATTAACTAAGTATGCAGATCTGTTGAGTTCTCCCAAAAAGGTAACAAACATTTAGTTAAATCAAAATGTATTAAAATTTCATTACAGGTTAATAAACACAACAAATGCTTATATTTGCATATGTGTTTCAGTCAACCTTGCTTGCTCTAGCTGCCCATGCTTCTGATCCCACTGAAGCTGACCGACTAAGATTTCTTGCATCTCGTGATGGCAAGGTTTGGGATTTCTTACATATCATTATCACTCAGTTACTTTGGTTTTCTTATTATTTAGTTATTTATTTTCATATTTTATTTTAGGACGAATATGCTGAATGGATTGTTGCAAACCAAAGAAGCCTTCTTGAGGTCATGGAAGCTTTCCCATCAGCTAGACCTCCACTAGGAGTTTTCTTTGCAGCTGTTGCCCCACGCTTACAGCCGAGATACTATTCCATTTCTTCCTCCCCAAAGTGAGTATATTTTCAATTTTAAACTATATGGTAAGTTTTCCCAATAATTCATGTGGTTAATGAATTTGTTGTTATTATTATTACAGGATGGCACCCAACAGGATTCATGTTACTTGTGCATTAGTTTATGAGAAAACTCCTGCAGGTCGTATCCACAAAGGAATCTGTTCAACATGGATGAAGGTATTTCAATCAATATTAAAAACTTGAAAGTTTTGTTAGATCATAATTTGATGACTCACTTTTGTGGTTTAATTATCTCAGAATGCTGTGCCTTTGACTGAAAGTCAAGATTGCAGCTGGGCACCCATTTTTGTTAGAACATCTAACTTCAGACTTCCAGCTGATCCTAAAGTCCCTGTTATCATGATTGGCCCTGGAACCGGATTGGCTCCATTCAGAGGTTTTCTTCAAGAAAGATTGGCTCTCAAGGAATCTGGAACCGAACTTGGGTCGTCTATTTTATTCTTTGGTTGTAGAAACCGTAAAGTGGTAATTTTATACTATAAACTTTTTGTTCATTTGAACAAGTAAAAAATTATTTGTGCTCGCTTAAATCCTAACTTGTTTGATCCTTTTTGAAAATTTTAGGATTTCATATATGAAAATGAACTGAACAACTTCGTCGAGAATGGCGCTCTTTCTGAGCTTGATGTTGCTTTCTCCCGCGATGGACCAACTAAAGAATATGTGCAACACAAAATGACCCAAAAGGTAAAAAAAGAATGAGAAAATAACTTATGTAATCTTTTTATTAACATTAATTATTATGGCATTTTACAGGCATCTGATATATGGAACATGCTTTCTGAGGGAGCGTATTTATACGTCTGTGGTGATGCCAAAGGCATGGCTAAAGATGTACACCGTACCCTTCACACCATTGTGCAAGAGCAGGTACACGCATCTGTCTTTATTTCCACTACCTTTTTATTTTTATATTTATGATGGCATTTATTAAGAATGGGCTGATTTTGACGAATCAGCTTTTAGATGTCTAAAGTTGACTTTTTAGATTCAATTAGCGGTGCTATTGTTAGGAATTAAATTAAGATTGTGGAGGGTCCTATTATATGGTTGAGATCTACATACCCCACAAATGGAAACAAAATGCGGAAATTTTTAAAGAATTCCCCCTTTCGTCCAAAAGCAAAGGGGGATGAGAATTTAATTTTATTTTGTTTTCTTAGAAATTTACATTTACTTATAACTGCATAAAAGTGTATCAAGATTAAAAGAAAGTAGAATTCTTTTATTATTTTTTAAGTTGAGAGTAGGATAACAAGGGGTGTTCATGCTCTGGCTAGTGTGAGGCTCCAAACCTAGTGGGGACTGATAAACTGTGAAAACCCAATCATGAATCCGAACTGAATGAGTCTCAAACTGGCCAATCCTGCCGACTAGCTTTGATTTGGGCTGTTTTAGCAGTTTATGAAACATCCATAATAGTAAGACTTAATTGCATGAATGGTTCAAAGTATGATTATATTTTGGGTTTCGTCTCAACTACCTCTTTACAATCATATAAAACGTTTGGTCCGTAACACTAAACATTTAAGAATGAGTGACATATAAAAAGGCTCATTGGTGTACAGTTTTGTTACATGCATTTTTGGTGATTTCAGGGAAGTGTGGACTCCTCTAAAGCGGAGCTGTATGTGAAGAATCTACAAATGTCAGGAAGATACCTCCGTGATGTTTGGTAATCAATCTATTGAGGAAAAGAATAACAAATGGTGAAAGGGAATTTATAAACAAGTTTATGACAAAGTATAATTTTGATCATTTATAGTGAGTAATTGGAATTCTTCCTACATAATTCTTTTCTTCTTGTAATTTGTAAGTTGAATATAAATCTTGTTGTTTCATGTTTTATGAACATGTTCTTGTGTTCACCACCACTACGCAACAACCAACTGCCACCCTGTCACATTAACGAGATCGAAACAAAAACTCTCGTCAGAACCTACCACTATACAATTAAGTTGAAACACAAAACGTTATCGTCATCTTTCCTAACAGGTTTCTATCATCCCCAACACCATAATCGGTTAAGGCATACGATGTCAGTTCTTCAAGCCAAAAACCCAGATTGCAAACAAAAACACAAATTAAAAAACACAATATAAAAGGATTGCCGATCACATGAAAATGAAAAGGACAGAAAGAAACTCATAACATCACTGGTAACGAGGTAGAATTTAGAAAAACTTTGAAGTGCGTTTGTTATTTCAAGAATGATGATTAGAGGTTGGGACGAAGAATTAAATGTTTTTATTTTATAAATAAGTTTAAATACAAAGTGTATTTTTGTTACAAAATGTGAGAAGATATAATGAGTCAAAAAAGTCTCAAAAAAAATTATATCTCACAATCTAAATCAAATTTCAAAAAAGTAATTCTAAGCTTCTGTTCCCCTAGCCGTCCTCACTAAGAAAAAAATAAACGAAAAAAAAATTAACGTTTTTTATTGTGTCATTTATGAAAGACACAATGACGTCATTGTGTCATTATGAATATCATAATGACATCATTGTGTCATAAAAAAACACAATGAATTTTTTTTTTGAAGAGAACGACGAAAGGAACAGAGACTCCGAATTACTTTTTTAAAATTCGATTTAGATTGTGAGATATACCTTTTTGTGACTTTTTAGCCACAATGTGTCTTCTACACTTTGTAGTAAAATACACTTTGTAAAATAATATCACTCTTTATTTTATAAAAAACCATCAGAGCTTACGGGCTGACCCCTTTTCTTTTTCTCAAAACAAAAAATTGTCTTTGGAGGTTCTTATACATACACTTTAGTGTCACACCCTCAAAATCCACGTGCGGAGTTTTACCGCGAGACGTGTGAACAAATCAGGATCACAGTCAATAGTTACTCAGAACGACTCTATATGCCACGTTTAACATAACAAACCAAAGTTCAAACTTTAAAAATCATGCGGAAGCGTGTAGTAATAAAACAAACCCAAAATATAAAAATGTATAAAATGGTAAAACATGCGCCAACCAACTGTTTAAAACCCAAAATGTAAAGATAAACAAATGTATCATTGTTTAAGTGTTAGGATGCATGCTTGACTCGTGCAGTGCTCCTACTGGCAATCCGGATTAACGACCTGAGAATAGCATACTAAAAATCAACACAATGGTTGGTGAGTTCAAGAGTTTGCGTTTAAACATAACAGTTTAACAATCGTGATATATATAAGCATGTGCATTGTAATAGATAGCTAGTCCATTAACAAATAGATATTAATATATAGTGATTTCACAATTGAAGCTGACTGTGTTATGTTTGCCTCCTGTCACGACTTACCATGTCGTGACAAATAATCATAGGACAAATTGCACCCGGTTGACCTCGAGTCACACAGGTGGGGCTCGTCAGACCCAGTAGTACTACCCAAGTTTCCCCGCTATTCAATATTAACAATTCGAAAGTGTGAGGACTTTATCATGGTAAACAGCACTATATTAATATCATACACATCTTAAATATAAAAAGCGTTGTAAAGTTACCAGTATGCTATCTCCTCCAAAAGAGATTAAGTAAAACGGTGGGGCATGAACTCACCTGATAAGCGTATTGAGTACTAGAGTTTACTTGAAAGACAAAGTGGACAGTCAACCCTCAAAGGTTACCTAGATCATGTAAGTACATGAGTTTATGTAAACAGTGAATATGAGAAACCCTAAGTGCACTATAACCAAGGACTCAAGGTTTTAGAAGAATAGGCATGTTTGACCCAGTTGACCCGTTTGACCCGTTGGTGACATTATGTGTTGTAAACCATTTAAACAGACATGAGCATATATCATACAAGTCATGTAAGTTCTTAGCATCTAGCATACTTAGTGTGTTCATAATACAACTAGTGTATCATATAACAGGTTAGATCATGCATAACCTACTTATATAACCTATAACCATGATTTAGCATATATGGGTCAAAACAGATAATCTACCAAATAATCATACATACTAATCACAACACATTCAATATGTCCAATACATACCACATACATCAAGATGATTGATCTCCAGTCCCAAACATGATGTCCTAGTTACTAATCAACATACCAAACCATACATGATCATCAAAGTGCATAAATCACACAACAACCTACTAAACATTCCATACAACCCAATTTTCAGATTCTAACACATTAGGCATCCACAACAAGCATTCTAGTATGATCCTAATGTCATGAACATGTCAAATTTCTAATATCCAATGTTCATCCAAAATAAAGTTTCCCTTTTGGGAAAGTTCATCCCAAAACCTACTAAACACCCAATGAACATACAATTCATCAATAATATACTATTTCAAGCTCATAACAACATCCAAGCATGATCAACAACATCAAACCAACCTAATTCATCAATTCATATCTAAAAAGTTTCTACTTTTGGCAAGATATGAACAACAACATCCAACCTAAGATTTCTAGCATTCTTAGCAACAATCTAGCATTCATATCATAATCCCAATATTCATACAACATCATTAACACCCTAATACCATCAATTCATCATTGAATTATCAAGTTCATGCACAAAAGTTACTATAATAGTAAGGTATGAACAAGGTTCTCAATTTACCAATTTCTTGCATAATTCATGTTTTCTAACATTCATACTAACTAATTAACATCCCAACAACATCAAACAACAATCAATTCCACAAAAGCCCCAAAATTTTCGAATTAGGGTTCATACTCGTCAAGGTTCATAATCAATCAATCAAAAGTGTAGTTTTCTTGCATAATCAACTTTAAACAACATACATAAAACCTAACTAACATGTTAACAACAACAAAACATCAAAAATTCAGCACTATGAACCCAATTTCGCAGCCTAGGGTTCGGCCAAGTCAAGAATCCCACAAAAAACAACAAAACTAACCTTCAATTCACGTGTATACTTGTTAAGGAAGGTCCAAATCGCGTTCTAGTGCTTGAAATCGATCAAAACCGTGAAGGATTGATGGTTCTTGGCTGGAATTCGCAGAAAGGAGATGGGGGCTGCAGGTCGGTCGATGGGTGTTTGGGTGGGGGTTTGGGTGGGGGTTTGGGGTGTTTTGTTTTAACTAATTTACAAGTATATCCCCCCTAAAATTTGCATTTTGTATTTTTATAAAGTTTAAGTTTTTAAACTCTTTGTAATGTGTTTTTTTAACTTAATAATATGAACCTATAAACAAATGGTAACACTCCTATATTTTTATTTTATAAAAACACAAGACATACAAAATAACACACGCGTTTCCGCGTTACGCGATAAAATTCCCGAATAGTCTTTAAATCGCGTAAACACATAAGCATAACACAATAATCATCTAATCAAGTAGATTATTATTAAATTAACATTATTAATTATTATTAGGTCACCAACGTCAAACGACAACTAGTGTGTGCTTACGACGCGTGTATGTAAAACTTAACGGAACTAACGGAGTTTGGTAACGGAAAATCACCGGATGTCACATTTAGCCTCGGAAATAAGCAACGTTTTTCGCCTCACCCTCCCTCTTCGGGTCGAAACACTACATGAAAAAAACTCAAGTTTTCTTATATTATCTTTATTGAATCTGCAAATAATGCCTAAGAATATTATTAATTCTGCAAAGTAAAATTTGATTTTATAAAACAATAATATAATGAATCTTGGAAGATGGATCCACTTTATGATAGATATAGTGATCTAATTATGCATATTTATGAAATCTTAAGATGATTAACACTTCTACTACAAATAAAATCAATTAATATTAATAGTAGCCGTCTCATTCTAAAAAGTAAAAACTACCAAAGTCTAATCCGCTCATTTTGAGAGAGTAGAGGCCAGAGGGCACCGAGTGAAATAAAACAAAGGCTTTAAGCCCTACTTTCCTAGGCCCCTAGGTTCTTAAAAACTTATAACGTAGATAAATTAAGCTTTAAGTGGCTTTCACTTGGACAGTGATTTTCTCACCTAAGATAAGTTTTCTTCTGATAATTATCTTAAGTTCGGGACCAATTAGGACAAATTGATCTACGAGCTTTCTTTTAAGGACGTACCAGTTTCGTACCCCAAAATTTTTATTTAGAGTAATTGTTGGATCAGGCCCAAATCAAAACATAAAGTAGAAGGTTTTTGCTTATTGAATTTGCACACACTTTCGTTCATGCTTAACACTTGCGTTATATAAACAAAAACAACCCCTTACACCTCAATAAAAACAAACTCACTAACCCACAAGTTGCTAACTGCCCATATTCTATTAAAACAATTAAAACGTGTTACTAAAATTGAATTGTGTTGACCCGTACCCTTTGCACTAAATTTAAACTCATCAAGATTAACCTTATAGTAATAGAAATGATCGGATATGCCAGTGACTCGTCAATGATCCAATTAATTGTTCATTTAAAAAAAAGGTAAATTGGGCTTTGAACTTAAAAGAGTTTAGAGAATTTGATGTAGAGCCATTGTATTAGACAAATATTAGTTTATATTTAAATAGTATCTAATTGTATAGGGTCTAGAGTGTATTATTCTAGTCTTTATATGCCATGTAACTATACAATTCATAATCACAATTCAAAATTACTGATTACCAAGTTTGTCTTGGTATCAGAGCCAACCCTAAAACAACCCTAATTGTCGTCAACCTAAAACAGCCCTAATTGCCGGCAACCCTAATTGCCGGCAACCCTAATTGTCGGCAACCCTAATTGCCGCAAAGAAACCCTAGCCTTCGTACCATCACAAACCGGCAACAATGGCCACCATCACAGCTTTCGACTCAAAGGAGAAGGCCATCCACAACTCCCACAAGTTCAGTTTTCTTCTAAAACCCGACAATCATGGCCGCTGGAAAATTTTAATACAAATGTTCCTAGTAACCAACAAGTTGTTTGGTTACGTAGATGGCACAATACCATGCCCGGAGGCAACTATCCAGAATATTCTGCATGGGTGGACAACGATGCTCACATGCAAATGCTTATCCTATTTACGGTCTCCGAAAGTGCCATTCAACATGCTCAAGGCACTACCACCTTGAGAGAACTATGGCTCTCTCTAGAGCGAGCCTTTCCCCCCATACTTCGTCTCGTGAATATACGTTGAAGACACAATTGTTGTGTATTGAAATGAAGCCTGATGAATCTTCCTTTGCTTACTTGACAAGGGCCTAAGAGTATGCCATTGCTCTTGCCAATATAGGCGAACCAATGAAAGAAAAAGATCTAGTAATGCTTATCATCTCCGGTCTTCGTCCTGAATACAACAGACTCAAGACTACAGCCCTAACAAAACAATTAGCACTGAATGAACTCCATGCCCTCTTTGCAAATCATGACTACATGCTTCAAAAGAACGACAATAACACCATCTCCCCTACACAAGCTTTCACGGCAGCACTCACGCATCACCTGCCTTTGCTAACGTGCAACCTGCCACAGCTAATATTCAGCCTTCTGATGCTGCTGTGCAGGCTGTTCACCAGCTTGCGGCTTAACTTGGGCTGCAATTACCGATTCCCTCGCAACCCCAAGCCTTTTACACCAAATCGATCCTCAAACAACCGCAACAATATGTCCAACAACAACCGTGGACGAGGAAGCTTGACTCAACAAAACAACCGCAGCAATGGAGGTGACCGAAATCAGTTTAATTAGGCAACTAATCAGAACACTGTGAATGGATCTTGTAATAGGTGTGGCATCAGACACATTCCATCTTAGTGCCAGAATCGTGATCCAGCCACCATTCAGCCAAGACAACAACCTTCAGCCAACTATGCTGATTACAGGTCACAAGCATCATCAACTTGGTTCCCAGACACAGGTTTCAGTCACCACGTTACACCAGATCTCTCCGGGTTCGACAATTCTAAAGCATACTATGGCAGTGACAACCTCCATCTTAGTGATGGTAAGGGTTTACCCATCTTACATATTGGTTCCAAACACTTCTACTCACCGAACCGTACCTTTAACCTTCGTAATATTCTTCATGTTCCTCAAAGTCAGCAAAATCTTCTATCTGTCCAAAAGTTCTGTCATGATAACCATGTCTATTTTGAATTCCATGCTTCTTTCTTTTATGTGAAGGACGAGGCTACCTGCACTACCCTCCTCACGGGTCCAAGCACTGATGGGCTTTACTCCTTCAACATTCCATGTTTTCAAACAGTTCCTAAAGTCGTTTTTTCAACAACTCGGACCTCCTCCAACATCTGGCATCAAAGATTGGGACATCCTCGTCCACAACTTTTAAAGTCAATGTTATCTGCTTGTCATGATACCTTTAAATAACCATTGTTCTACTTCTTTTTGTGAATCTTGTTCTATTGGCAAAACTTCCTGACAACATTTATTGAATTCTACTTTTAAAAGTTCTTATGTGTGAGATCTTGCATTTTGTGATGTGTGGGGTCCCTCTGCTGTGACATCTGTTGAAGGTCACAATTACTTTCTTTTATGTGTTGACCATTATTCTAAATTTATGTGGTTCTTCCCCGTTCAAATTAAAATCCAATGTTTTTACTTTATTTAAACAATTTATCGTCATGGTCGAACGCCAATTCGGTACAAAACTCAAACAAGTTCAAACAGATTAGGTGGTGAATTTCAAAACCTCTCCTACTTTTTTTGTTCCCTAGGGGTCATTCACCGTATTTCGTGCCCACACACAAGCGAACAAAACGGTATCGTGGAACAGCGACATCGCCATGTTGTGGAAACGGGCCTCACACTTCTAGTCCATTCTCATGTCCCATACACTTCTAGTCCATTCTCATGTCCCATACAAATTTTGGAACTATGCTTTTGACACCGCAGTTTATCTCATCAACCGCATGCCTTCCCGAAACAATTCCTCTGTTTCACCCTTCCAACACCTCTTCAACCGTACACCCGATTACTCCTTTTTACGAGTTTTTGGCTCCCAATGTTTTCCTCATCTTCGTCCCTACAACTGATGCAAAATCAAGTTTCGTTCCACATTGTGTGTCTTCTATGGCTACAGCCCGGACCACCACGGTTACCGTTGTCTTGACCCTCAAACCGGTCGTCTCTATATCGCACGCCATGTTCGGTTCAACGAACTGTGCTTCCCCTTTGCTCGACCTACCCATTCCTCACCCACATCACCCGACCGAACCCGAACCCTACATTTCCACCTATCCAGACCCCTACACACCCGATGACCATTCCTAAACCGCTGACCCACCTGTAACACCATCTCCTCCTCACCCTACAACTTCTACATTACCACCTCCTCCTTTTCACACCGATCAACGTCGTCCAAAACCTTCCACCTCTACCACTCCCTTCGAACAGCCACCAACAGCCCTAACAGCCCCACACCACCCCCTCAAACCCATCATAACCCGCTGCCACTACTCATACCAACCAGCCCACTACAACACCGGTTCCCGCCAACGTCCACCTAATCTCCGACCCAATCCCAAACTAGCAACCTAATTTAACCCAGCCCCTTTTCACACCACCACTCATGACCCAAATACCGTCCTACCATCCTTTACCATTGCCAACAATATCCCACATTGGCGGGCTGCCATGGAAAATGAATATTCGGCCCTGCTGAGAAACGAGACGTGGTCTTTTGTCCCTCTTGTTCCTGGTTCCAATGTTGTCGATTGCAAATGTGTTTATAAGATCAAAAGAGATCCCACAGGGGCTATACAATGATACAAAAGCACGGTTGTGTGCCCGGGGTTTTAGACAACAATCCGGTATTTATTATGATGACACATTCAGTCAAGTTGTCAAGGCAACGACGATTCGCCTTGTGTTATCTCTAGCTGTTACACAACTATCTCTAGCTGTTACACAACCGTGGCCACTAAGACAACTTGACATAGAAAATGCCTTTTTGCACGAGGATCTCAAGAAGACAGTTTATCTACAACAACCCCCAGGCTTTATTGACCCGACTAAGCCGGACCGTGTTTGTCTTCTGCACAAATCACTTTACGGGTTAAAACAAGCACCACGGGCTTAGTTTCACCAGTTACCTGCCATACTCAACAAGCTTGGATTTCATGGATCTAAAACCGACCCATCCTTATTTATTTATTCATCAAGGCGCACACTACTCTATATGCTTGTTTATGTCGATGATATAATTTTGACAGGTAATGATCCACAGCCTATTGATTCAGTGATTCAGCATTTGGGCCGCATTTTTCCCGTACAAGACATGGGCCGCCTATCATATTTTTTGGGAATTGAGGTTGTTCCCAACGGCTCAGACATCGTGTTGTCCCAACAGAAATACATCTCGGAGCTATTACAGAAAGCGGGCCTCTCCGATGCCAAATCTCTCGTCTCCCATCACCACCACGGCTAACTTAGCTTTGGGCGACAATCCACTATTTGACAACTCGTCAAATATCGACAGGTTGTTGGCGGTCTTCAATATGCCACCCTGTCAGGGCCTGACATTGCCTATGCAGTTAACAAAGTCTGCCAATTTATGCACTCTCGTACCGAAAATCACTGGTCCACTATCAAATGCATATTGCGGTATCTTAAAGGTACTATCTCTCATGGGCTTCTCATACAACGGCACTCCGATTTAGTTTTACATGCCTATGCGGACTCCACACACCCCGGCCTCACCGCTTTCTCGGATGCAAATTGGGTCTGCACGAAAACAGAAGACTGTCGCTCGGTCAACCACAGAGCCCGAGTACAAAGCACTTGCAGATATTGTTGCGGAACTGACATGGTTACAAACTCTTCTTCATGAGTTACACATCCCTACACGATCTGCCCCCACATTATGATGTGATAATCTAGGCGCAACATACCTATCAGCTAACCCTGTTTTTCATGCTCGTACAAAACATGTTGAGGTTGATTATCACTTTGTTCGAGAAAAGGTGGCTCAGGGCCAGTTATCAGTGCAGTTTATTACTACAAATGATCAGATTGCAGATGTCTTTACAAAGCCCTTGCCTTCTCCAAAATTCCTCTCCTTACGGTCCAAGCTAAGAGTCGCTCCCCAGCCTTAGCTTGCGGGGGATATTAGACAAATATGAGTTTATATTTAAATAGTATCTAATTGTATAGGGTCTAGAGTGTATTATTCTAGTCTTTATATACCATGTAATTATACAATTCATAATCACAATTCACAATTACTGATTACCAAGTTTTGTCTGATAGCCCCTATGAAAGTGTGGAATGAGTCTAAAACCGATGGATCTCTAGTAATGGAGAGGAGTTAGGAAATTTGGTCTGACCGTCTTGAACAATAACCAAACGTACGTTTTATTGGTCGAATCCAATGTCTTGAACAATGAAAGGTTTTTAATCCAAAGCCATTAATCTTCAAAGTTCTAAAGTAAATAGGCATGAAGACATACTTTAAAATTTTTCATTTGATTTTGTTTTCTTTATTCTATGCTCATGATTCCGTTGTAAGGGCATTAAGGGTGGACTCTTGGTTTCAAATTTTATGTTTGCTTGAAGCCTGAAAAAAAAAAAAGACATGATGCTTATTATTCTTTTCCGAATTAGCATACATCTTTTACCAATATATTATGGGAAGGGTGAGGTTATTCTACAAAGTGTATTTTTCGATAAAGTGTGAGAAAACACAATCAGACTAAAAAAGACAAAAAAAATTATATCTCACAATCTAAATCGAATTTCAAAATAGTACTTCGGAGTCTTTGTTCCTCTCGTCGTCCTCTTTCAGAAAAAAATTTAAAAATAAAAAAAATCATTGTGTTTTTATGACACAATGACGTTATTTTGTCTTTTATAATGACACGATGACGTCATTGTGTCTTTCATAATCACACAATGACGTCATTGTGTCTTTCATATATGAAACAATAAAAAAACATTAACTTTTTTTTATTTTTTGTTTATTTTCTTCTTAGTGAGGACGACTAGGGGAATAAAATTTTGGAATTACTTTTTTAAAATTCAATTTAGATTGTGAGATATAATTTATTTTGTCGTTTTTACTCATTCTGTCTTCTCACACTTTGTAACAAAATTACAATTTGTATTTGAACCTCTTAGTTATGGGAAAATTTATAGAAATGTAACCACATTTTATAATTGTACCAATTAAGTCACTCAAACTTTTTTGTTTCAATTTAATCACTCAACTTGTAGGTAATGTGCTAATCTTATACATTTTACATGTTTAACAGGTTGAAGTGCATATGTGGCTTTTTTATTTTCCTTTTTTAAACTTATTGACTTCACATTAACAAAATCATAATTTAAATGAAAAAAAGTTTTAAAAATATATTTACTTATTCGTCAAAAATACTAATAATATTAAGTTTTAAAAACATATTTACTTAATGGTAAAAGTACTAATTTAATATACATCTGTTTGGAGCCTACTAATTATTTTTGAAACATTCATTTTAAAATGTTAATAGTAGGTTCAAACAAAAGATCGACGTCTCTTTTCAAACTAAAAAAATCGAACAATGACTTTTCAAAAGAAATTTCAATTCATACTTCACTAATCCAACAAATCAATATCCAAACTTCATGAATAATTTCTAGATAACGACACTTACGATTTCTATGCATCTCAAAATAAATTATTTTAAACCAAAAAATAATGATGAACATGAAGTAATTATTACCTCTTGTTCAAAGTTTTTGTTCTTCTTGTTCGCTTAATTATAGGATCAATTAGGGTGAATAGATTAGAATTTGATCGATATGTTTTTTGGAACATATACTTCATATTAATTTAAATTATAATTGTTAATTTCAAGTAAACAATTTTTTTAAAAAGAAAATAAAAAAGCCACACATGCACTTTAACATGTTAAACATGTAAAATGTATAAAATTAACACATTACTAACAAGTTGAGTGGCTAAATTAGAACAAAAAAATTTAAGTGACTTAATTGATACAATTATAAAAGTTGGTTACATTTTTATAAAGTTTTCCCATATATTTTTTATTTAAACAATAACTAATTTTTTCCCCGCTACCACCTATTAGATACATTTTTACTCCAACATGAATTATGTTATGGACTATGGTCTCATATCACACTATCACCCATACTTAATCCATTCAAAGCATGTCTATTTTCTAAGCAGTCTTATATCATAAAGAAAGTGTAATGTATTGTTCAAGAAAAAACTGTAATGTCATGTATCAGCAGCTAAGATCGTTTTAAATGCATTTTAATTCAAAAATGACATTTTATATTCTACATGATTTGGTTGTGTATCACATTTACTTTGCGTATTTACAAAACAAGAGACGTATTCGATGTAGCTTACATATAGATTCATTTTAGCTAATTTAATTGTAAAATAATCATAATTTTAACATATCATTCTATATTTTGTGAGATACAAGTATCTTTCTACTCTATTAAAAGAATAACTATGGTGGACACGTGACAGCACAATAGTCACTCTTATCAAAATTTCCACGCTTCTCTCTTCTATTAAATAATTAAATTAATTACTAATCATATTATTCAATTTTTCTTAGACTAAACATATTTTTTAATAAATTAAGAAAAAGATCTTTTATTAATGTTATTTCTAAGGAAACATTTTTTTGTAAAATAAAAACTTTTTTTAAAGTACGAAATATTTTAAAATTTGTGTTTTTAAAAAGTAAATTTTTTTATAAACCAAAACACTAAATTAGGAGTTATAATAAGAGAATTTTTAAAAATTATATTTTTTTAAAACGGTTTGTTTTGAAGTAAATTGTTTAATTTTTATTTTTTGAAAAATATCAAAAAAAAGTTTAAAAAGTTGATATTATTGTTTTATTACTTATAGTCTTTACTCATATATAATTCCAATCATATATTATCTTAATATATTATTTTATAATATTATAATTATACTTTTTATTGTATTTATTATTTTATTTATTTAACGTGTGTAATACGAGTTACTAAAACTTACTACATAACAATAACAATTATATTATATACTTTTTTTTCTTTCAAAGCATGTATAAACTATAAACCTTTCAACCAGAATAAATTTTTCCATTAACAAAGATGACTATAAATACAAGGAGAGATCCACAATATTAGGAGACTAAAACAAATTAAATTGACCATAACAAATTACAACAAGTAAACAATAAATTTAAATATGTAGACTAAATTGTTGGAGAGTTAGTTATCGGGTTTAACATCCCCCCGCAATATGGACGGTCGAGAGATGAGGCCAATCTTGGACAAAAGCATGTGATAGCGATGTTTGAGCAGGGGTTTAGTCAGAGCATCGGCAATTTGATCGTCCCCAGAAATGTGAGTCACCCGTATAGAGTCGGCTTGAACCTTTTCACGAACAAAATGAAAATCTAGTGCAAGATGTTTCATCCTTGAATGAAAAACAGGGTTCGCTGAGTAGTGTGTTGCACTTAGATTGTCATAGTAAATCGTTGGAGTGACCGCAGAGGTGTAACCAAGTTCAATGACATTAACCATTGGACCTCGGTGGTAGTAGATGTAACAACACGAAATTCGGCCTCGGTAGACAAGCGAGCGAGAGTTGGTTGTCGTTTAGAGCTCCATGAAATGGGGTTGGATCCGAAGTAGACGATGTAACCGGTGGTACTTCGATAAGTGAGCTTGTCGCCAGCCCAATCTGCATTCGTGAATGCATATAAATGCAACGGAGAATTGCGTCTGAAAAATAACCCATGGTGCATTGTTCCTTGTAAGTAACGTAACAACCGTTTGAGAGCAACCCAATGTAAGTCGGTGGGTATATGCATGAACTGGGACAATTTGTTCACGGCAAAGGCAACATCGGGTCGAGTGAGTGATAGGTATTGTAAGGCCCCAACAAATGCTCGATATTCAGTGGCTGAAGGTAGAGGGGTATTATCCGTTTTATGCAAGTAATCTGACCTGGACATTGGGGTGGTCACAGGTTTACAATCACTCATGTTAGCTCGAGTTAGGAGATCATGGATATATTTTGTTTGAGAGAGAAAGAGGCCACGAGTGTGAGGGATGACTTCAACACCCAGGAAGTAAGAGAGCGAGCCTAGATCTTTAAGAGAAAATCAAGTTGCAAGAGAGGAGATGAAAGTGTTGATAGTGGAGGAACACGGTCCAGTGATGATAATATCATCCACGTAGACGAGTATAAAGATGGGGTGAGGTGTGGTTCGGTTAATGAATAGAGAGGGATCAGAGATAGTGGGTGTGAAATGAACCGATAGGAGATAGTTTTTGAGTTCATCATACCAAGCTCGGGAGGCTTGGCGAAGGCCATAAATCGCCTTATTGAGTTTGCAAATATGATGAGGGAAGGAGGGGTTGGCAAAGCCGGGAGGTTGGGCCATATATACGGATTCGATGAGGGTACCTTGGAGAAAGGCATTGTTGTTGTCGAGTTGACGTAATGGCCAATTAGACGAAATGGCTAGAGTGAGAAGAAGACGTAGGGCGGCGGGTTTGACGACAGTACTAAATGTCTCGATATAATCGATGCCAGGACGTTGATGAAAGCCTTTAGCCACAAGTCGGGCTTTAAGTCTGTCAACCGAGCCGTCCGGTTTAAATTTTGTCCGGTAAACCCATTTACAGCCAACCAGGTTCGGGGCGGAGTCAGGTGGAATGAGACACCAAGTTTGGTTACGTTGTAGAGCATCAAATTCGTCTTGCATAGCTTTTCGCCAAAGAGGGTGTTTGAGTGCTTGTGTAATGGTAGAAGGTTCAAGTATGGGTTGAGTGGTGGTTTAGTATAGTATGTAATCAGAGTTATGATACTTGGGATTAGGCTTCTTGATGGGTCGAGTCTGGGGTGGAGATATGGAAGGGTCGGGTGGTGAGAAGGGAGAATCGGTTGGGGATAGCAAGGGGCTAGGGGATATCTAGACAGCATTGGGGTTAGGAGCAGATAGGGTTTGGGTGGTAGGAGCCGAAGGTGAGGGTTGGGTGGGCATGGAGGTGGTATTAATTGGTGGAGTGGATTGGGAGGGTTGTGGAGAAGGAATGAGGTTGATAGTGAGGGGTAGCCAAGTTGCAGGACCTGGAAGGGTGGGAGTTTTGCGTTTGACTAGTTGTTCATAATGGAATGTGTTCTTCAAAGTGAACATATCGGGAAGTGTATATGCGGTTGGGTAAGGGGTCAAGTAAATGATAAGAACTTTGGGAAGAGGAGTAACCCACAAAAACACACGGTGTGGATTGTGGTTGGAGTTTATGGTGGGAGTATGGTCGTAGCCATGGGTAGGCAAGACAACCAAAGCCTCGAAGTTTAGCATAGTTGGGAGGTGTGTTGAAAAGACGATGAAACGGGGAGTCATGTTGAAGGGTGGCAGTGGGTAGACAATTAATGACATATGTGGCGGTGGTGAATGCAAGAGGCCAAAATGGTAAAGGCATTTTTTTAGCATGAGATAAGAGAGTTAAGCATGTTTCAACTATATGACGATGGCGTCGTTCAGCATAGCCATTGTGCTCGAGAGTGTGAGGGGGAGAAGTCAAATGAGAAATCCCACAAGAGGCGAGGTGTGAAGAGAGTTTTAAATATTCACCTCCATTGTCGGAGTATAGTTGTTGGATTTTAGTTTGAAATTAATTTTCAACTAACATTTGAAAGCGAATGAATGTATTAAGGGAATCGGATTTATTTTTTACGGGATAAAGCCAAATGTATTTAGTGTAATGATCAACAAATAAAATGTAATATTTGAAGCCATCGAAAGAGGGTATAGGGGAAGACCACACATCCGAGTACAATAATTGTAAAGGTGCATTAGTAGTAAGAGTATAAACAAGAAAAAATAATTTGTGACTTTTATTAATGCAACAAGAGTTACAAGAGTCATGTTTATTTGAAATAAAAGAAAAGGAGGAAGCTAAGTGTTGCAAGACTTGTGTGCGGGTGGCCGAGACGATCGTGCCAAAGGGAAGCTTTATTGGTCTTCAAGTGAAATAGTCTAGGAGGCATTGTGGAACGAAGCTCATAAATGCCACGACTAGCTGTTCTATGGAGGAGAGTGAGATTGGTTTTGAGATCCTTAATGAAAAAATGAAAAGAGAAAAATTGAACTAGTATATGGTTGTCAAGACATAAACGAGAGATAGAAATAATTGTTGCGCAATATAAAGGGAACACAAAGAACATTATTTAAGGTAAGAGGGATATTAGAGAAATAAAGAGTGATTGAGCCAACATGAGTAATAGTAAAACCATCACCAATGACAAGTTCATCAGTACCGTCATACGGATTGTAGAGAGATAATGCATTGAGATCGTTGGTGACGTAGTGAGATGCGCCGCTATTATAAAGCCAAGAGAGATTGGATGAATCATTGTTGACGAGACCCATCATATATGCCTGCGGTTTGGAGGATTGTGACGCCGGTTGTAGGTGGGGAGAGGAATGTGTGGGTGAGCCTTCTTAAAGGTGGGGCAAGAGGTGAGGGAGTGGCCTTTGGTAAAGCACCATTGGCATTTGCCTAGGAAAGGTTTGAAGGAAGTGGGCAGGGAAGGTGTAGGTAGAAGACCAGGGCCGGGGTTTAGGGTACGGGGTGTCCAGGGTCGAGGGGAGGGGCGAGTATGAGCAGCGAAGGCTGTGACGGGTTGATGGATGGTAGTGGGAGTAAAAGATTGTTGGGCCAAGGAGAGTTCATGGTTGATTAGCTTTTCATGCAACTCATGAAAGGAGATTGGGTTGTCACGAGCATGAACTGCTTCGATGATGGGTTTGTAGGTTTTTTGATCCAAACCGGTGAGGATAACGTCGGTAACATCTTCCAGGTAGACCTTTTTCCCTAAGATGGCAAGTTCATCGACTATTACTTTTATGGACTGCATGTATTCCGTAATGGTTTGCGCATGGGTCTTGGATGATTGTTTTAAACGGTGCTGGAGCTGTTTGATATAACCACGAGAGGGAGAGGCATAGGTGTTAGACAAGATCTTCCAAGCATCAAGAGAGGAAGTGGCATTCGTAACTAGTGGGACGATGGGGGCGGAGAGGCTACCGACAAGATCACCAAAAAGCAGGCGATCTTGTCGAAACCATGCAGCATAATCGATGTGAAGGGTGGTGGTGCCATCAGCGGATTTAGACAGGGATGGGGGAAGGTGAGAACCATCGATGAATTTGTATAGATCTAAGCCTTGAAGGAGAGCTTCGATCTGGGTTTTCCAGCTTAAGTAATTTGTAGAAGTGAGTTTAAGAGAGGAAGGGAAAGTAACCATTGTAAGGGAGGGTGGGATAACGGGAATGCTTTGGATGGAACTGTTGTTCTCGGTGGTCATGGTGGGGATGAAGGAGGGTTGTCGTGTAGGGGAATCAAAGGAAAAAGATGGATGGCCTGGCTGATACCATATAACCCTTTCAACCAGAATGAATTTTTCCATTTAACAAAGATGACTATAAATACAAGGAGAGATCCACAATATTAGGAGACTACAACAAACTAAATTGACTATAACAAATTATAACAAGTAAACAATAAATTTAAATATGTAGACTAAATTGTGGGAGAGTTAGTTATCGGGTTTAACAAAAACAACATTTTATGTTAAATGTGTCGCTAAAGGTTAAACACCCTTGCCTCTGTCAAGTTCAACGTCTAGAAGTCATTATGTATCAATAATTTTCAATTTAGTTATGCATTATTAGTTGTCACTTATTCTTTTATAGATTGTACCTCTGTGTTTTTTTATATTTTTACTTTTTACCTTAATAGTTTTCATCTTTTACATTTAATCCTAACATTTTTATTTCACTTTCAACTTTGATCTCATATACTTTTTATATTTTACAAATTTTTCGTTTTTACATTTCAGTCTAAAATTTTCGAGTTAACATACGTATGTGGACTAATGGTTTTACCTATATTTTTCCTCGTTTAACGAACACGTTGTGTTTTACATTTCAGTCTAATTTTTGCACATATTAACACGCCGCATCGGGCGTGCATGGTTCAACGAGCTTTTCTAGTGCTGGTGGTCGCTAGCGATGGTGTGCCATTGGTGTTACTTGGCACAGTTTTACGCCCCGCGGCAACGCGAGGTGCTTAATACTAGTTTTAACATTATTAATTTAGTGATCAATGTTAACTAAACAAAGTTATCTTGATAAGCACAACCGGGCTCGAACGTATTGCGTATTTTTTTGAAGAAATAGGCATGGGAGTGAAACTCAAAGTAAGCACTTTGCTAAATGCTTGTACTACCACCCCCCGTTTTGACAACGTTTGAACACCTAGTTAAATGATTCTTGCATTCTACCTTAGCGCTTCTATCCATAAAAAAATGTATTACAATCAAGCATTATAGACTAGCATATCAATCTTGCATTAAATTTGCTAAAACAAACCCCTAAATTAATAAGGCAGCCAAAATGAATTTTAGACACTATCAACTAACTAGAAGAGAAGAACGTATAAACACTGATATGTAAAAGTAAAGGTTATTGGAAAAGTACTAATGTTAGAAACATTGTGTTGTCAATTTGCATTCATGATGAACACAAAACAGACGATGTCCTCCCACCCTCTCCATTTTCCTATAGGTGTTTAATTGTGTTATAAGTGAGAAACATCAAAAACTTGCTTCTAAACATCATGCCTTCTCTAGACATCCCAAGGTGAAGAAGGTGAAGAAACATTGATACTACGGGAACCAAACTCACAGTATTGAGTTTCATCGACAAAACACACAGTTTGTTGATGATATATGAACAGAAGGTTTACCGATCATGGCAACATACTTAAAACATTTACTTCATGATTATGGATGACAAATAAATGGAAGATACCTTCAGGAAATAGTATCAAACAATAGTGCCATTTTAGGTAGCAATAAGGCATGACACAACAATAATTAAGAAGCAATTTTGGTTACCTTAATATACGTCCTAGGTGGTTGTATCAGGGAACGGAGGTAGTCCCCACTCAGCCGGGTCAAAATCCAACAGTGAACTCACAACTTTATCTGCAGTTTCATGGAAGGAGCTATCCAGTCTTGGATCTGGAACCATAACTACAGACCTGCATTGTTATTTTGTATAAATATTAGAAGTTGCGAAATGAGTGGTTCAAGTAACGTGTCGAAACAAGTAATTTCTGGTGTGGGTTTGGTTGCACTGACCAAAACACTTTTGTCCAAAAACTATTAAACCATTTTTGTGGTAACCTTAAGAACCCATTACCAGAAAACTCATGTGACCCCATCAATATACTACTAACCCATAGAATAGGAGAAAACGCAGCTAGTACAGGACACGTGGAGCCTTCAAGTGGGTTATGACAGGAAACCTCTTGAAGCCCATGCTAGAGGAACTTAAACGATTATTACTGTGTCACCCCCTTGAATTAAACATGTTTTAAATATGGTTTGGTAAATTTATATAATACTAATTACCAACTTTGGTATGCTTATTGGGTTGTATTATGTGTTTAGTGAGTTGCACTTACCTTTGTCTTTTTCTTAAACTTTAACTTTTTTTTAACCTACTACTTTTACATATTTTGCAATTTAACCCTAATATTTTTTTGTTTTCATCTTTGATCCCCCATACTTTTCATATTATACAATTTTTTTGTTTTGCGTTTCCGTCTAAATTTTGCGAATAACACACCGCAACACGTGTGTGTGATTCAACATTTTTACCCTTTTTTTCAGTTTAACGACCATGTCCCAACGCGCTGGTTCTAGATTGACTTACTTATTGTTTTATATGTTTTGCATTTCGCTTACGTGGTTCAACATTTTTACGCTTACTTTTCGTTTGATTTTGTTCTCTATGTTTTTATTTTCTTTTTAATACGAGTTTTTTCGGTGTTGGTGGTCACTTGCGGTTGTGTGCCATTAGTGGCACTTGACACGGTTTTACGCCCGGAGGCTTAATACTAGTGTTATTACAAAAACTATATATTATTATACTATAGTTTTCTGTTTTTTCAACAGTGATTTGGAAGGTGCGTCTTCAAAAACATAACTCTTTGCCATGTTTCCTTTTTAACTGATATTTATTTGATAACTTTGACATGTGATAAAAACATAACCCAGATGGATTCATATATAAGTAATTGGATCAAAACTGCCACCTATGGAAATATATTTTCAGGATTAACATATTGAGAAACGTCACACTCCCTACGTATTAATATACTTTAGTCACTTGAAAACATTTAAGCAATTAAAGCACTTACATTCCAGCATTCTTAGCTGCAAGAACTCCTGAGGGTGCATCTTCAAAAACAAGAATCTTAGAAGGATGTACTGATTCACCCTGTTTCCTCCACATAATTTGGAAGAACTTTGTCAACAACTAAATTACTCTTTTAATAAAGAACAACAGATTTGGAAATAGATTTACCTCAAATCTTCTGGCAGCTGCAAGAAATATATCAGGTGATGGCTTGCCTTGTTTAACTTCTGGATCATCTCCCATGACAATATGATGCATCAAAGAAAATATGTCACCATGTCTTTGTGTTTTTAGTGCAAAGTGCCGTTTATGAGTGCTGAAATCACATAGACAGGCAATTAAAGTTGATTTGTTTTTCTCCGAAGTTTATAATTTTCCCTTACCCTGTTGCAACACAAATTGGCACTCCTGAGGCATGCAGGTGTTTGACTAACCGACTTGCACCTTCGATTGGACAATATAAAGTTAATAAACTAAACCATAAAGCTGATTTTTTTATTCCATAGAGAAAAATATGACACCTGGCATAAGTTCACTTGTAGGAAACATTTCCTGAAGCATAGATTCACGTTCTACCAAAAAGTTTTCAGCAGTAAGTGAATCACTAATTCCAGTTTCCTCAACGAACACACGTGCAGCCTCTATTGCTTTTTTTCCCATCATCTTTGCCTTTAGAGACCAATCGAATTTTTTGTTGAATCTTGCAAGTATAATTTCTTGAACTTCTGTATAGAACTTCTCAGTATCTGGCAACAAAACATTCTGTTGGTCTAATCTTGAATAATTGATATAATAATTTCCAAAAATAAAGAAACCAAAAAGTCAGCAAATTAAAGCATACATTAAGCAATGCTTGATTTATGCAATCAGTCATAATTGTCTTTTCTAAATTAGAAGTTGTTTTTTCCCTTTAAATAGATAGGTAGAATAAGTTGCAAATTGTACTAATTTCCTTTACTTTGAATAATAGAAAAGAGTCTGGGAGTTCCCCAAAAACTTGTGTCTGTTCTTGTTTTTCTTTAATCCAATTATCTAACAATTGGTATCTGAGCCACAAGATTCAGTGTCTGTAGAAGAGAAGGAAGAACCTGCTGATTTTCAAGAATAGTAGAAGAGGAAGAAGCCTGTTGTCTGATTATCGCAGAAGGAAGAAAAATCGAAAAAGAAGACCAACGATCAGAAGTTGTTGAAGAAAGTCTGCTGAAAAGTGACCAGAATCTGATCACAAGTACCGTAACCATTTTGGTGCGAGGAAGTTGCTGAAAGATTATCGATGGCAGGAGGGAATGAAGGGAATGCGATGGTACCGGCTGCAAAAGAGACAAGCAACGTCTCTTTGCAGTGTCCTAAACTCACGGCGACCAACAGTCCAACTACACGGGTGGTCGATTATGATGAAGACGATTCTTGCTGCTAATGGCTTGAAAGACACCATTACAGCAGATACAACAGAGGAGAAGAAGTACACTGCTTTGGCGTTGATTTTTCAATCAATACCGGAAGAAATCCTTCTTCAAGTTGCTAAATACATTGAACCAAAGGACGTGTGGGAGGGCTTGCGAGTTCGGTACTTGGGGGCTGAACGGGTCCAGAAAGCGCGGCTACAAACTTTGAGAAGTGAACTCGAAGCTTTAAAGATGGATGAGACAGAGACTATAGATAATTTTGCTGCCAAGTTGGGGGGTGTACAATCTAAATACAAGAGTTTAGGAGCATCGCTTGAAGATGAGATTTTAGTAAGAAAGTTTCTAAATTCTATGCCTGATAAGTATCTGCCTATTGTATCCTCTATTGAGCAATTTGCTGAAATCGAGAAAATGTCATTCGAAGAGGTAGTTGGGCGGTTGAAGGCATATGAAGAAAGGAACAAGTTCAAGGGTGTGAGTGGAGATTCATCTCAAGGGAAACTATTACTCACCCAATCTGATGGCCATAGAAATCAAAGAATTGATAACTACCGAGGTCGAGGTAGAGGAAGGCTTAATGGAAGAGGAAGAGGGAATAGAAATTCCTGGAACAATGATAGAGAACCTGGTCAAGGAGGACAGATTGAGGACAAAATGAAGAATTGTGATGAACAGTATGAAAGATATGAAAGACAAGACAGGAGGAAGAGCTTGAGGTGCTACAATTGTGATAAAATTAGGCATTACTCAAGTGAATGTAGAGCTCCAAGAAAAGGGAATGAAGAAGCAAACCTAGTAAGGCATGAAGATCATGATGATGATCAAACCTTACTAATGGCAACTTGTTCGTTGAAGAAGGTAATTATGGAAGAGAACAGAGTCTTTCCTGCTGTGTACAAGAAAGACATGTGTGATGATGGAACGTGGTTCTTGGATAACGGAGCAAGTAACCACATGACCGGTCATAGGAGTTACTTCTCTAAACTGGATGAAAAGGTAACCGGTCAAGTAAAATTTGGAGATGGCTCTATAGTTGAAATAAAAGGAAAAGGATGTGTAACAGTGCAATGCAAGAACGGTGAGAAAAGGGTATTTTCTTATGTGTTTTATATACCTGAATTGCATAATAATATTCTAAGTTTAGGGCAATTGGATGAGAAGGGGTGCAAAATAACTTTGGGAGATGGAATCCTGAAGTTATATGATCGAATAGGAAGTTTGCTGATGAAAATTCAAAGAAGTCAGAACAGATTGTACAAGGTAAACCTTCAAGTATGTTTTTATAACTCTAAGAACCTTGAAGATGAAGAAGGAAAAGCAATTAAGTTTTATGAGCAGTAGCAAAGGCCAGGATCGAATGTGAAGAGTACTCAAGCTACTGAATTTGCAAGTTTAGTAATGAATGAAAAACTAGATGTGAAGGGCAGCAATCAATCATATGTTGAAAGCTTAATTCAGTTTGGGACAGTTCCAGCAGCCCAGATTAGTAGGCCAGAACAAAGTGTGAAAAGCCCAGCAAATTTGGTTGAAAAACCAGTCCAAGAAGCAAAATCCAGCTCATCCTATGGGTTAAAATCTGAAAGTGTTGATGAGGAAAAGAAAGAACTTTTGGAAGAACAAAGATTTGAAAAATTGGCTAGCATGGAGGTCAATATATTGCCTGTTGTGACAAGCGGTAAAGAAGAGACAACGATGGAGCATGTCTTGTTTGAAGAAAGTATTCAATGGGAGAAAGTGAAGACAAGCAAAGTAACAAAACAAAACATGGATGGGTTGAAAGCAGAATTTGCAGATCCTATTAAACAAGTTTGTTATGGTCAGTTGAAGAGGAGGAATAAAGGCAAAATGATGAAGAGCCCCAACTCAAGATTAGGGGGGTGAATGTTGGTCTAATCTTGAATAATTGATATAATAATTTCCAAAAATAAAGAAACCAAAAAGTCAGCAAATTAAAGCATATTTTAAGCAATGCTTGATTTATGCAATCAGTCATAATTGTCTTTTCTAAATTAGAAGTTGTTTTTTCCCTTTAAATAGATAGATAGAATAAGTTGCAAATTGTACTAATTTCCTTTACTTTGAATAATAGAAAAGAGTCTGGGAGTTCCCCAAAAACTTGTGTCTGTTCTTGTTTTTCTTTGATCCAATTATCTAACACATTCTGTATTATTATTTGAATATCTAAAACGTTAACTATGTAAATATGAAGGACCACTAAGGAGTTGTTATGTTGCTTCTTGAACATGAGATATAAGAATGATTTTTATTTAGTAAACTACAGGTTCTATGATAATCCCCTAAAATTTAGTTTTCTGTTTTTTATTAGAAACAATGGTTTTTGCATACAATTAGCTATAAAAAATACATGATAACTTTACAATATTAACAATTCAGATAATTTAATTTTTTTAATTGTGCAAGCCAGTAAAAAAAGTAAAATACTGCTCAAAGAAATGCTGTTTGGTCAAGAAGTGAAATGAACCACTAAACAGAAAATGATACTTAAAAAGATATATCAGTAAATGAGTGGAAAAGTGGGATGGTTGACGATAAAAGAACAGAGGTATATTATGAAGTATGAAGCCCCAAATTTAATGTGCGTTTTGTTTTCTATGTTGAGGATAGGAGCGAGTGGAGACGTAGAATTAAAATTAAGGACTTTTAGTGGTTTCTGTAGCTAAGAAGGGACTTTGATTACTTCTTACGGGGCCTGATGTGTATGTAGTACACTGCGACCTTTTTAGGGAAAATTTGTTGCTTCCCTGATGCATGCTTGTTCATTTTATATTTCTTTTTGGTGATATTTTAATGTTTGCTGTATGATGGGTACGGTATCATATATCATATAGCTTATATCGTATGTTTGATTATATGTTGATTTCCTAGCTTTATTGCTTTTGTTATCGAGCCGGGGGTCTCTTTGGAAGCGGTCTCTCTACCAATCTGGATAGAGGAAAGACTTGCCACCACCTACCCCGCCCAGACCCTACTCTTGAGTGGGATATACTGGGTTTGTTTGTTTGTTTGTTTGTTTGTTTGTTTGTTTGTTTGTTTGTTTTCTATGTTGATCTGATCCGAGTTAAGATGACACAAAATCTAAAGTTTTAAACCAGACCATGTTCAGTTCAAACATTTCACTACCATTAATATGTAAAAAGAGTTTATGTAGTTGCAATAGGCACTAAGATTGCCTACACTTGACAAAAGCCTGGGGCATATTTGTTTTCAACTTAATCCAGAAAGCATGACTTGACCGGGAAAAGTCATGGGGTATTGCTTTCCCAATTAACTTGTTCATACTTCTATGTTTGTCCTTGACGAACATCGTATCAATTTAAACTATAAGTTCTTTTGTTAATGGAGTTGTTGATTTCCAATGTAAAAATCACTTTTCCTAATAGGAGACAGATTTATTTTTACATTATGATTTTATTAGTTATATGATGATGTTTAGATCACAATTTTGTTAATAATGTTGTGCTTTCTAATCTTGATTTATTATAGTTTATGCTTTTGCATCTTACTTATAAGTTGAACATCTTCTAATTTGTATTACTGAATTTATATCATTATGTTATTTAGGATACTAGAAAAAAAATTCATAAGTTGGCACTTTTTGTCATTTAGAACTTTTATTTAAAACATGAGCAATGATATGTTCCTATACTTATTGTGGTTAATTCATCCTTCTAAAATATTATGATTACACACGTCCACCTTTTTATTCTCTCCTCATCTACTCTCTGGATCTGTTATGTGTCACCATCATATTCTTAGAAAAATAAAAAGACTTTTAGGCATATAATAAGACGCTTAAAACTTTTATCAAGCAGTTATAATTTATTCGGTAGTAAAAAAAAAGGTAAAAATGAAAATGGTTATTTACTTTCATTCGGATTGTTCCTTTAGAAGATAAAACAAACAACAATACTACTTACTCCATGCATACCTCATCCATCCAAACAGACAATAATTTTAAAATGAACAGGTGAACATCCCAACCCATAAATCACCCCTTTTATCTAACGAAAGACTATAACTTAGGGTCAAAACAACCAACTTTCAACACATTGTGATGAACTTCTATACATTTTTTGAGGAGGAAAAGTGAACTACACCAGTTTTGTGAGAATTTGCATCAAAGAGAATATGAATTCGATTATGTTCAGACCTCAATTTCACCTCAAGATCGAGTGTTTTATAACAAGTGCAAAGAAAAGTTGTTCTGAATTGAATGAAAATGGTTAAATGACCATTTATTCCGGCAACAAAGATTTAGAGCCTGCATTTTCAAACAATAGCAAATAACAGCAAAACACACCTAAAAGTTCACATTATCTAGGCTCTCTCCTGAGATCTAAGACGCGGACTGCAAGTAAACAACACATCAACAAAAAGCCTCTTCAGTTTTCCCTAATTCTAGCATATCACAAAACACAAGCAAAGGAAAATCAACCTACCACATTACATGAATCCATTACTAGATCTGAATATGTGAGACTTCAGTCAACTGTTAGTGATTAATTGACCAGCTGTCGATGATAAAATAACATTTGGTTGAGTGAAATTAAGGTTGTGAGAGTACTAACCGAGCAAAAGGCCGTCCATGTCAAAGATGACGTGAGTAATTGACTTCTTCGCTGAATCTCCGACCGACGGATTCGCCATTTTTGCCGATAACGATGAGCTTCGCGATTGAAACCGGAGGTTTGATGTGTTAGTAAGAGATCTTAGGCTTGATGTTGGCGTTTGAGTGGCGCAATTAACTAAACTAAATATTTGGTTAGGTTTTATAATCATATTGAGTGAGGTTTTCTCCTTAACAAAAGAAATCAACCACCATTTGGATTGTGGATATTATACAATCGATTAAAGGTTTAACATAAAAACTATCTAGCTGGTTGTCTTCTGATTTGAGATTGCATAAAAGACGGTCATCTTATGTTTATTTTGATATTTGTATATACACATAGTTAGTATAAATATTTAGGGTGCGTTATTGTAAAAGGTGAAGAAAAATTAAAAAAATGTAAGAAATATTATTATTTATTAGATCTTAAATCTAACGGATAAAAAATCTTATGGCATGATGGTACATAATTTAAACTTTAAGTGATAGGCCAAGAGTATTTTAGTCTTAATCACATTTTCAAGTTTCATCTTTTTTAAACGCTCGAAACTTTTATATACAATATTTTATAAAAAAATACACCATAAACATGTGTTTTTTTATTTTGTAAAACGCCTATAATTTTGATAAATAAAACACAAATTTTTTCATATTATTTCAGTTCATTGTGTAATATTCGGCAGCTTATTGTGTAATATCAAGTCATTGAATGATATTAATCAGATCATTGTGGCTAATTTTGATCATTTTGTTATGTATTGTGTTTTCTAAAAATGATTATTTTAAATAACACAATGCTAAAAGTGTAATTTTTGTATGTTCTTCAGATCATTGTGTAATCATCATCAAGCAGCTTATTGTGGCTATTGTAATCGTTGACTCTAGTGCTAGTCATTGTTTACCCATTGTGTCTAATGTTAACCATTGTGTTTTTTAAAATGATAAATTTAAAAGTAAAATAATGCTTAAAATTAAAAAAAATTATGTTTTCTTAGTTTTATTTGTGTATTACTGATCAGGTCATTATATAATACTTGTCAAGCAGCTCATTATGTCTATTGCTAATTATCGAGTCTAGTGTTGATCATTTGGTTATTATTATGTCTAATATTGACTATTGTGTTATCGAGTCTAGTGTTGGTCATTTGGTTATTATTATCGAGTCTAATATTGACTATTGAGGGCGGGCCTTGACGCAGCGGTAAAAGCTGTTCCTAAGGGACCGAAGGTCTCAGGTTCGATCCGTGGAAACGGCCTCCCCATCAAATGTGGGGGAAAGACCGCGTACATCTTCCCTTAAATGGGACGGACCTTCCCTGGACCCTGCGAAAACGCGGGAGCTCCTTGCAGCACCAGGTACGCCCTTATTGACTATTGTGTTATGCAATGTGTTTTTTAAAGGTGATTATCAAATAACACAATGTTTAAAATGTAAGGTTTTTTACGTTTTTTTTAATTTATTGTGTAATCCTGATCAGGTCATTGTATAATCCTCGTCAAGCAACTCATTGCATTGATTTCTAATCATCGAGTCTAGTGCTGGTCATTGTGTTATCAATTTTATTTAATGTTGACTATTATGTTATGCATTGTGTTTTTAAAAATGGTGATTTTCGAATAACATAATAATAAGAAATGTAAGCATTTTATATTTCAAGTTCATTATGTATTACTCATCAGATCGAGTCTTTTGTTAGTCATTGTGTTATCAATCATGCTACCCATTGTCTCTAATATTAACTATTGTGTTATGCGTTTTTTTTAATGATAGTTTTCAAATAACATAATGTTAAAAACATAGAAAAAATTATGTTTCTCAGTTCATTATGTAATTTTGATCATATCATTGTGTAATGCTCGTCACGCAGCTTATCGTGTCGATTGCTAGTTATCGAGTCTAGTGTTGGTCATTGTGTTACCCATTTTGTTTAATGTTGACCATTGTGTTATGCATCGTGTTTTTTAAAATGATGATTTTCGAATAACATGATAATAAGAAATGTACACTTTTTTATGCTTTAAGAAACGTACACTTTTTACGCTTCAAGAAATGTACACTTTTTACGCTTCAGGTTTATTATGTATTTCTCATCAGATAATTATACAATCTTCATCAATTCAGAAAATTACACAGTGAGTTCAAAAAAAAATATTTTCTTATATCAATATTATACTCATTTAAAGATTAAAAAATACTCATTTTATGGTATTTTTTTAAATTAATACCGTATGTAAAAGTTATGAATGTTTAAAAAAATGGTGGAACTTTTGAAGGGGGGACATTACCAATTTTGACCCCAAACTAATTTTGATCAAAATGACACGTGTCAACATTTTAATCCTTCTTATATTTTTATTTAAGGCACTCGTTCCAGATAGTCTCACAGTTGATCATTCACAGCATATTAAAGATATAAATCATTTATTCAAGTAAATATTTCATCAGAAATTACTTTAATTCAAACTCATCATGACATAATTCAAAGAAAACATTAGCATTGTCGTAAATATATCAAACTAGTCTTAAAAGAGTGTTTAACAATCTTCTAACATTTGGGATGTCAGTCTTCAGTTGACAAGAAGTTTTGGATCCATGCCCCCATCCTTCTAAGCCCAACAGCTCACCTGTCAAATTAATATGCATACAAAAGTTAGCTTCGCTGAGTGAATTATAGGTGTACTTTATCAGGTAATCTTCTAGCGAGTTATGTTAACTTTATTGTTACAAAGTAGTAATATTAAGAACAAACATTTACAATACACAGACTGTCACTTTATCAGTACTTTATCATTAAGAATTTCGCTTGTTTATTATCTATTACTCTCCTTTATCCGTCAAATTCCAGTTACTATGTCTCGAGATCTGCCCTAGGGTCAGACCCCCGTTTGTGATAAACACAATACTTTACTTTAGGCATGTTTGCGATGAACACAAGACTTTACTTTATCCATTATATCACAACAAATGCAACTCTCCCTTATCCTTTGCTTGCAAGACTTTTTACTTTAGTAATGGTATATTGTTATGAGCTCAATAACAGTTCTTTAGGTTTCACTTTCATTTTTAGTTATACATATACTTATACATACTAAGAATCAACTCATAGTCCATATATTCACGTTCTTCAACAAAAGAATACAAACATTATAACCAACCATTCACGGGACAACGAGGGTTCAGGAGCGGCAGCCCCTGATAGCGGGTTTCTAGGGGCAGCAACCCCTAGTGGGGTCCAAGGGCAACGCCCCTGGCTGGAAAATTCTATTTGAAGACTTTATATAGCATAATTGTTATAAAAATTATTTTCTTGTTAAACTCTCTTGAAATCTTTGCCATAAAAATCGTATATTTAGTATGCATCTTACCCCTAAAACATTGAAAACCTGTAAATAAGAGGGATCTAGAACTCACTTGGTCAGTAAGCAACTGCACGTCTAAGTTTTCTAAGTTCGGATCGTGGCACACGGTCTGCATATAAGTTAACGCACAAACAGTTCATTTTTACACAGTTTCGGCAGCAGTTTCGCTGCTAGTTTCGCCCAACTTTCGTTGGAATTTCCTAGATTCGCTAAATCTACTAGTCTACCTATGCACTTGTGAATTTACCAACAAAACTGTATCAGATTGCACTGCAAAATAAGATTTAAAGAGTATGTATTCCACCAAAAAATATTAATATAAAAAAGGGTTCATGCGACACATATAACGCTGTTCTTGAGGTGGTTCTGTAGATGCTCAGGGTCTAAGGTGCTACCGTCTAGCAATGTTCCTAAGTTCATTTTATATGTATTAGTATATCATTAAGTAGCTATCTATATTCAACCCATGTGTGTTAAGTCTACTTTGTTTTGTTTGTTGGTTATTGTTACACATGTGTAACTATATTTTATGTCTTGAGTTTTTGAACTCTTATCTCGTGTTTTATCAAAGTATAAGTCTATGTATTGTAATTTCATCTTGTAACTTTTATTTTAAGTATATTCTAGTTTCAAAATAGTAAGGTTTAATTATTATCAATTTTGGTCCCTAAACTTTATTCATTTACACTTTTAACCCCAAAGTTTGGATTTTTACACTTTACTTAGTTATGATGACACCTATTGTTTTAAGCGAGTCATTATATTAGAATGAATCATTATTTATATTATTAAAGTTCATTTGTTGGTTTTAATAATTTTTTTTCAAAATAGTCGTTTTATATTGTTCAAAATACGAATTCTTACTTAGTAAATTATGGGTGTCTTAACATGTGTCATATTTTTTCACATTTTATTTTAGGTATGAATTAGTTCTTGAAATATTAAAATTATGCTTATAAGATTGTTGTGTCAATTTTGTCATTTTAAGTGTGCACTGGATCACGTTTCGGACGCGTTATGTGAAATATATTAAAATGGTTTGTTTTGTTAAATTTCTTGTCTAGGATTATGTTTAAGGCTCATAACCTATTGTAATAAATCAAGTTATCTATTCTTTAATATTTTATAATTTACTTTCTATTTTTGTATTTATCTATTTTTAATAATAATAATTTTTATATAAAATAAGGAGAAAATCCCATAAATGCTAAAATTTGATTGTAACTTATTTTTATCACAGTAAAGTCATTAGTTAAGAATCTTTTAGATTCTAAGTTATTTTCTTATCGGTTTTATGTTTTTAACGCCCGTGGTTCGGTTTTTAATGTATTTTCGGGTTCGGGTAGATTTTTTCTTATTTTTTTTATCATGGATACTTTAATAAGCTTTATAACATTATTATATTCTATAGTGTTCAATATTTTGGCAATGGGCCTCATTTTTAACAATTTTTATATTTTGGAGTAATTAACGTTTGTATTTTTGTTTATCATGTAAATCAACTCTAAAATTATGAAATTTAATGTTTAGTCATTTATTAAAATCATAACGCTACCAGAATTTTATAGTTCTAAAATTATGTATTTTTATATTTCCGTTAATTTGCTCGCTTAGTCTTATTAAGTGCTATTCAAGTCTCGGTTTTGCCATGTTAAGCATTTTAAATAGAATTTTCTTCATCCAACCAGTACTGTATATCAAATAATGACCTTATATTTCAATATGTTCAAGCCCCAACTTTATTTTTGTATTTTCTTAAAATTATATATTTTCCAACCTTTTAAATCCTATGTAGGAAATAAAAATACAACTCCATAAATCATAAAAATTTACATCCAACTTATATTAGTTATGTTTGACTTCCGAAAATATTAATATTATGGTTTTGAACTCATTTTATATGCTTTTACATTTTATGTCAAAACCAAGTTTTCAGGTCAACTAGTTTTATTATAAACGTGTTTAACACCAACGAGGCTAGAAAGTAAGAAATTTTAATTTCTCATAAGACGTTGTGTAACACCCGGAAATTTAATAAAAGAAAAGAAAAGAAAGGAATAAAGAAAGAAAGGAGAATTTACATAGGTAGAGGGCTAAAGTGTAAAAAGAACAAAACATTATTATTTTATGTTTAAAAGAGCATGACCGTCTACTACCACCTTTTCACTAACTAGTCTCGGCTGAAAAGAAGAAAGAATAGAGTTTGATCGGTTTTAAAAAGAGAAAGAAGAAGAATTTGCTGAAATGTGAGTTTTTCATGCGTTTTGTTCGGTTTCAGCTGGGTTTTCAGCTTTGGGACCAATTCTTATGTGTTTATGTGTGTTCGGTTGTATGTTTATAGTGTGTTTAGCTGTTATAACTTATGGTGCATTGAGTTGGGAAGAGTTTTGTTCGAAAGCAGCAATAGGTGAGTTCTAGATCCTCGGTTTTACGTGCTTTAAACTTGTTTTGGTGCTGAAAATGTATGTAACTAGCTTTTTATAGCTTTTGATATGATAAACCGTATATATGGGTGGGTATATGCTTGGGTATGTTTTGTTGTGTTACATGTTTATACGCTTGTTTAGGAGTTTAGTATGTTAGATATGGGTCAATAACATGCTAGAAAGGTGATTTGGGGTCTGAAAATAGTGTAAGTTTATATTGGATTGATGCCCATACGACCAGTATAGTCCTCATGTGCCTAGGATTCTACCCATGCACCTAAGTGTTTGTTCATGCGCCTAGGATTCTACCCATGCGCCTAAGTGTTTCTTCATGCACCTAGAAACTGCCCATACGCCTACATGTGCTCATGCGCCCAACACTTAGCTCATGCGCCCAACACTTAGCTCATGCGCCCAACACTTAGCCCATGTGCCCAAGTGTTGGTTCATGCGCCTAAGTATGCCCATGCGCCCAAGTATCCATGCGCCAGCATAGTGCTCATGGGCCCGAATAGTACCCATGCGCCCGCATAGTACTCATGTGGCCGAACAGTGCCCATGCGCCTAAATAGTTTCCATGCGCCTAAATAGTTTCCATGCGCCCAAGTTCTTCTCATACACCTAAGTGTTCCTATGCGCCCAAGTACCCATACGCCCGCATAGTGCTCATGCGCCCGCATAGTGCTCATGCGCCCGCATAGTGCTCATGCGCCCGCATAGTGCTCATGCGCCTACATAGTGCCCATGCGCCTAGTGCCTTAGAAATTTTTCTGAAATTTTAGGAAATAGAAATTTAAAGGTTAAGACTTGGAATGTTTAGTGGCTATGTTTTGTTAGTATTATGCATGTTTGTGGTTAGTTAATTATGTTCTATAATATGTATTATTACGTGACCTTATGTGATGTGTTAATACTAGTATATGTAAAGTATTATCGTAAATGAAGCGAAAGATTAAAGATAATGAAAAGTGAAACATATCGAATGAATGAAAAGTCTTGCAAGCAAATGCATGGAGGTTCACAACTTATTAAGAAGTTGTTAGCTTAACTGTGTCTGGTTTAGCTAACACATGAGGATGCACACAGGGGTCAGTCTTAGTGATTGACCAATATGTATGGAATGGGACCCTTGTCGCTTGCCCCGGTACTGGAGTAAGCTTCGTGCATAATGTTGGGGTTTTATTTATAGACTTCGGCCCAGTACTAGCTTCGTGCATAATGTTGGGGGTATAGCATATTACATTGGTCTAGATGAAAGTGAAATATAATGAATGAAAGTTCGAAATATGCGAAATTAACAAAATGAACTGTAACGCCCGGATGTTTTCCTTGAAGCCGACGAAAGAAGAAAAAGAAATAAAGTCCAAAGTCGGGGGACCAAACTTGCCAACGCGATAAAGTTGGGTAAATAGGGATATTTGAAGGGAGAGGGCAGCCTTTACCCTCTCCCCACACTCATATTTCAGCTATAGAGAGAAAGAGAAGAGAAAAGGGAGAAGAGAAGAGAAAGGGGTTGGTTCGAGTGGATTCAAGTGTGCAAAATCGTCGTGTAGCGGGTGTAAACGAAGCTCTTCATCTTGGTGAAGTTTGTGTGAGTTCTAGGACCCCTATTTTACTTGTTTTCAACTGATTTGGGTCTGGAACACATAGTAAACCCGTTTTTGTATGTGTGTGTGTTTGACCTATTTGGATGTGTTTGCGTGTGATGCGTTTGGAGTTTGTTTCCGGGATTTGTGTGCTTGAATGGTGTTGTGGTATACATTCCTAAGGTTTAGGATGGTTGATTTGGGCTTAGAATGGGTTTGGATGAGCTTGGAGGTCGAAAATGGCAGATTGGGTTCGGGATGAACTGAATTCTGCATCAGTTAGGGCTAGGCGACCAACTGGAGGCCATACGACCGACTGGAGTGCGATTGAGGTTCAGTCGCATGATTGAGGTTCAATCGCACGACTGAAGGGCCAGTCGCATGGGGAGTCATGCGACTGAGAGCCCATTCGTATAAGTACTTATTCGCATTGAGTCCATCTGCATAAGGTCCATTCGCATAGTGTCCTCGCACAGTGTTCATTCGCACGGATGTCCATTCGCACGAGGCTTAGTCGCCTGGTGTTCATCTGCATGGGGTTCAGTCGCATGGGAGGCCCTACGACTGAAGGGTGCCCATACGCCCAAGAAGGGCTTGCGTACCCAAGAAAAAGCGTAGTCTAAGCACTGACTTTCGGGGGAAAGTACAGATGTAAGTTTTAACGTGGGAGTTTCCGTAGGTACATGTAAGATGACCATTGAGGTCTTAGAGGGTAGATTGGGCTATGCATGATATATGTTATGTATGTATGATGATCCCTGTATGATGATGCTATCTGTGCATGATGATGTTCCTTATTATGATGTATGTTTATCCTTCCCGTGGCTTTACGTGTTATGTTAAAGAATGAAATGAAAGTATTATGTAACGTAAAGTGAAAGATAATGAAAGAGGAACATAATGAATGAATGCGCGCGTTAATAATGAATGAGAGTAAGAAAGGCTTGCAAGCAAATGTATGAGGTGAGCGACCTTGTTCTCGCAACAAACTCAAAATGGGATCCTTGTCATTCGACCTCGGGCTTTGTGCCAATTAGAAATGAGGCTTTGTGCCCGGAATGGTGGTTTCGGACCACGGGCTTTATGCCAACAGGCTTTGTGCCAAGGACGGTGGCTTCGGGCCACGGGCTTGTGCCAATTAGTAAAGGAGCTTTGTGCTCGGAATGGCGGTTTCGGACCACGATGGGGAAAAGTCTGGCAGGATCTAGAGTTAGTACGGAACGAACGAAAGCTAAAGAATGAACGAATGAAAGTAATGAATGGATGAAATATAATAACACTGTACGAACGGGATCCTTGTTACTCGACCTCAGTAATCATGGTTGCGTGCCATGAAGATGGTAAAGTTTGACAGGATCTAGATAGAAGTAAAAGATAATGAATGATAAAGATAATAATGATATTATCTATGTGTACGTATGATGTATGATTGCGTGATAGTAAAGAAACGGTTTTAATGAAAGTAAAGTATTCTATTTATAAAACTAGAACTCACTCAGCAACGCTGACTTTTTATGTGTTTTCAGTTGGCAGGTAAGGTTGCTGAGGATGGCACGGGGCGGCTACTCAGCTCTTTTGGATGGCATCCATTTATATAATGATTTTGTGACGTAATGCAACAATATATATTTTGTAATTGATTAACGATGTATTATTTTGCAAAAGCTTTTATGATGAAATAAGAAGTCATTTTGATTGTTTCCGCTGCAATGTTTATATAAGATAAATAAAAATGTATGTTTTGTGCAATGAATGGCCAGCTATAAGCATCTCGGGAATGGGTCCTTACACGAATGATGAGAAATGAATATGAAGACCGAACGAATATGTACGGTAATGAGAGATAATAATGATATTATCTTAATGAATGTACGATGAATGAACATGTACGAAAGTAAAGAAATTGTCTTAATCAAACGAAAAGTTGATGGAGAGATTGAGTGTTTCCTGAAGACTTGCTAGGAGTGCCACCTGACCGAGAGATCGAGTTTCAGATTGATCTGATTCCGGGTGCTCAACCTGTTGCCAAGGCACCGTATCGGTTGGCTCCGACTGAGATGAAAGAGTTTATGGAGCAATTGCAAGAACTGTTTGATAAGAGGTTTATTAGACCGGGTATCTATCCTTGGGGTGCTCCGGTCTTATTCATAAAAAAGAAAGACGGTAGCATGAGGATGTGTATAGACTACCATGAACTGAACAAGTTGACGGTGAAGAATCGGTATCCGTTACCGAGAATTGATGATTTGTTTGATCAGCTTCAAGGTGCCAGTTGGTTCTCAAGGATATATCTTCGATCTAGCTACCATCAGCTAAAGGTGAAAGAGCAGGATATTCCTAAAACAGCTTTTCGTACGCGTTATGGTCATTATGAGTTCCTCGTTATGTCTTTTCGTATGACCAACGCGCCAGCTGCTTTTATGGACTTGATGAACCGGGTGTGTCGGCCGATGTTGGATGAATCAGTGATTGTGTTTATTGATGATATCCTGATTTATTTGAAGAGCGAGATAGAGCATGTCTGTCACATTAGAGAGGTGTTGGAGACGTTGAGAAGGGAGAAGTTGTATGCCAAGTTCTCCAAGTGCACGTTCTGGTTGCGCGAAGTTCAGTTCTTGGGTCACGTGGTGAATCCGGAGGGGATTATGGTGGATCCGGCAAAGGTGGAAGCGGTGATGCAATGAAAGTCTCCAAAGACGCCATCCGAGATCCGTAGTTTCTTGGGTTTGGCGGGTTACTACAAAAGATTCATCCAAGACTTTTCCAAGATCGCTTCTCCGCTAACCAAGTTGACCCTGAAAGATGTGAAGTTTGTATCGAGCCCGACTCAAGAGAAGGCGTTCGAGGAGTTAAAGGTGAGGCTAACTCAAGCTCCTGTTTTGTCAATATCCGATGGAAGTGAAGATCTGGTGGTTTATTCTGATGCTTCCTACTCGGGATTGGGGTGAGTGTTAATGCAGAGAGGGAAAGTTATAGCCTACGCATCTCGACAATTGAAGGTTCATGAGGTTAACTACTTTACTCATGATTTGGAGCTAGCAGCCTTGGTCTTTGCATTAAAGATTTGGAGGCACTACCTGTATGGGACGAAGTGCACCATATTTACTGACCACAAGAGCTTGAAGTATTTTTTCGAGCAGAAAGGCTTGAACATGAGGCAGAGGAGATGGTTAGGGCTCATAAAAGATTATGATTATGAGATCCATTACCATCGGGGCAAAGCCAACGTGGTGGCGGATGCCCTTAGCCGAATGGAAAGACCCGAGTCGATTCGGGTAAAGGTGTACCAACTGATTATGACCTCTGATGTGATGAAGCAAGTCAAGGAGTTTCAAGATGAAGCATTGAAAGAAGATCATCTTAACTCCGAAAGAATGAGACGTCTGGTTGCGGAATTGGTTGAAAACACACTTGGTGTTAAAACCCGATTCGGGCAGATGTGGATTCCTCGTTTTGGAGATCTACGTGTGAAGATTATGGACGAAGCTCATAAGACTCAATACTCTATTCATCACGATGCTACAAAGATGTATCAAGACATGAAGAAAGATTATTGGTGGCCGAGTATGAAGCGTGACGTAGTGGAGTATGTGAGTAAGTGCCTTACTTGCTTACAAGTGAAGGCCGAGCATCAAAAGCCGTATGGGAAGATCCAGGCTTTGGATGTACCGGAATGGAAGTGGGAGTACATCACCATGGATTTCATTATGAAGCTGTCGTGTACTCCGAAAGGGTATAATGCTATATGGGTGATTGTTGACCGCTTGACGAAGAGTGCTCACTTCCTACCGATCCGCGAGACATATTCATCTGAGAGGTTGGCTGATCTGTTTATCAAGGAAATTGTAACTTGTCATGGTGTGCCGGTGTCTATTGTGTCTGATCGTGACACCCGGTTTACATCCAAATTCTGGAAGAAATTCCACGACGCCATGAGGACGAGGTTACATATTAGCACGGCTTATCATCCCAAGACTAATGGTCAGTCAGAAAGGACCATTCAGACATTGGAGGACATGTTTCTGGCATGTGTGATTGATTTTGGGGGAAGTTGGGATGACCACTTACCGTTAGCTGAATTCTCATACAACAACAACTATCATGCCAGCATTGGCATGCCACCTTATGAGATGCTATACGGTAGGAGATGTAGAACACCCGTTTGTTGGGGTGATATTGGTCATAAAGAGTTAGGGAGCGTCGATGTGATCGAGGCTACGACTGAAAAGCTTGAAAGGATCAAAGCCTTCATGAAGGCAACCAAAGATAGACATAAATCGTATGCTGATAAACGACGCAGAACAATTGAGTTCCAGGTGGGTGACCGGATTATGTTGAAGGTCTCACCTTGGAAGGGTATCATTCGTTTCAGAAAGCGGGGTAAGTTGAGCCCGAGATACATAGGCCATTTCCGGATCATTGCTCGAGTAGGAGAGGTGGCCTATAGATTGGAGTTACCAGATGATTTAAGTGAAATTCACCCGACATTCCACGTATCTCATCTAAGGAAGTGTTTGGCAGACGAAGACATGATTGTTCCATTGGAGGATATCGAAGTAGACGAACGGCTCAATTATGTGGAGCAACCAGTGGTAATCATCGATCGAAAAGAGAAGAGGCTGAGAAATAAAGTGGTTCCTCTTATGCGTGTACAATGGAAGCACAGGAAGGGATCCGAGTCAACGTGGGAGACCGAAGAGGAAACGAGACATCATTACCCACGTTTGTTTGTGGAATAACAAGTTTCAGGGACGAAACCTATATAAGGGGGGTGGACTTGTAACGCCCGGATATTTTCCTTGAAGCCGACGAAAGAAGGAAAAGAAATAAAGTCAAAAGTCGGGGGGACCAAACTCGCCAACGCAAGAAAGTTGGGTAAATAAGGATATTTGAAGGGAGAGGGTAGCCCTTACCCTCTCCCCATACTCACATTTCAGCTATAGAGAGAAAGAGAAGAGAAAAGGGAGAAGAGAAGAGAAAGGGGTTGGTTCGAGTGGATTCAAGTGTGCAAAATCGTCGTGTAGCGGGTGTAAAGGAAGATCTTCTTCTTGGTGTAGTTTGTATGAGTTCTAGGACCCCTATTTTACTCGTTTTCAACTGATTTGGGGCTGGAACACATAGTAAACCCGTTTTTGTATGTGTGAGTGTTTGACCCATTTGGATGTGTTTGCGTGTGATGCGTTTGGAGTTTGTTTTCGGAATTGTGTGTGCTTGAATAGTGTTGTGTATACATTCCTAAGGTTTAGGATGGTTGATTTGGGCTTAGAATGGGTTTGGATGAGCTTGGAGGTCGAAAATGTCAGATTGGGTTCGGGATGAACTGCATTCTCCATTAGTTAGGGCTAGGAGACCGACTGGAGGCCATACGGCCGACTGGAGGCCATACGGCCGACTGGAGGCCATACGGCCGACTGGAGTGCGATTGAGGTTCAGTCGCACGATTGAGGTTCAATCGCACGACTGGAGGGCCAGTCGCATGGGGAGTCATGCGACTGAGAGCCCATCCGTATAAGTACTCATTCGCATTGAGTCCGTCTGCATAAGGTCCATTCGCATAGTGTCCATCCGCATAAGGTCTACTCGCATAGTGTTCATTCGCACGGATGTCCATTCACACGAGGCTTAGTCGCCTGGTGTTCATCCGTATGGGGTTCAGTCGTATGGGAGGCCCTGCGACTGAAGGGTGCCCATACGCCCACGATGGGCTTGCGTACCCGAGGAAAAGCGTAGTCTAAGCACTGACTTTTGGGGGAAAGTACAGATGTAAGTTTTGACGTGGGAGTTCCCGTAGGTACATGTAAGATGACCATTGAGGTCTTAGAGGGTAGATTGGGCATGATGATGTTGCATGTTTATGCATGATGTATGTTATGTATGTATGATGATGCCCTGTATGATGATGCTATCTGTGTATGATGATGTTCCTTATTATGATGTATGTTTATCTTTCCCATGGCTTTACGTGTTATTTTAAAGAATGAAATGAAAGTATTATGTAACGTAAAGTGAAATATAATGAAAGAGTAACATTTTGAATGAATGCACGCGTTAATAATGAATAGGAGTAAGAAAGGCTTGCAAGCAAATGTATAAGGTGAACGACCTTGTTGTCACAACAGACTCGAAATGGGATCCTTGTCATTCGACCCCAGGCTTTGTGCCAATTAGAAATGAGGCTTCGTGCCTGGAATGGTGGTTTCGGACCACGGGCTTTATGCCAACAGGCTTTGTGCCTAGGACGGTGGCTTCGGGCCACGGGCTTTGTGCCAATTAGTAAAGGAGCTATGTGCTCGGAATGGCTGTTTCGGACCGCGATGTGAAAAAGCCTGACAGGATCTAGAATTAGTACGGAACGAACGAAAGTTAAAGAATGAACGAATGAAAGTAATGAACGGACGAAATATAATAACACTGTACGAACGGGATCCTTGTTACTCGACCTCAGTAATCATGGCTGCGTGCCATGAAGAGATGAGTTCAATGGCTACTAGACTTGAAATGTTGAGAAGAAGCTGCTCAAAATAATGGGTTGGTTTGGATTGAAGAATGAAATAAATTACGAGTTTATAAGATCAATTTGTAAGTATGTGTATGTGTTATTGCTTTAGCTCAAGATGGTTGATATGGCTTTCCTTGTGGTTCAATTAGGAGCTTTAATGGGCTAGAATCTTGGTGTTATTACGAGAAAAAGATCAATATAAGTGAGGTGCTTTGAAGTAGAGAGTGTAAAAAGAATTATAAGTGAAATGAAGAGAAAAATTTTTAAGTTTGAGGGTGGTGCAGGGGGTTATGACCGAGATGGGTAAGAGGAGGTGGGTGGAACCAACCTGTCTTGGTTTTATGAAATTATGGTTGGATGTTAGGATGATTTTGGGTAGGTGATAAAATAATAGAGATTTGGATAGATTTGATGAGTTTTAATAGATAGATTAAGATGGTGATTTGACCACTCAATTTTTATAAATTTTATTTAGTTTTTATATTTTTGATTAGTTAGTTGTATAAATATGCTAGTAGGTTTTTGTAAAAAATGTAAGTCCTGAGGTGGTTCATGTAATTACATGTGTGTGTATATTTGTACATGTGTGTCTGTCGTGTATGTGTGTGTATATATGAGATTAATCAAATGAAAACTATCTTTATAATTACACACTATGAAAACCACCTCCATCTAATTATATAATTTATACATTATTTATCTTTTAATTGTTTGGAGCGTATATAACTAAACTTCAACCTTATTTTATGATATTATAATGTATAATTTAATTTAAACCACAAGGAACGACAATTATGACGAAACAAGTTATATATGCTAATAAGTTGTATACATGATAACATGTACTTACATATAAGTAACCCCTGATTTTTATAATTTTTATTTATAACATGATTTTTTAAAAGATCTCTTTCCTATATATAATTTTGTCTTTTCTAGATTGAGAGAATTTAGAATAAATTTTATTTTATTTTTACAAGTTAGCTAAATTCTAGTATGATAGAGTTATTGGGCATAGTGGGATGACTTCCGACTAATAAAAAATTATGATATTATTTTGTATATATTAACATGATTCATTTATAAAAGTCTAGCATTCAGATTTATATATTTAAGTAACACCTTTTTATATTGGATTATTAGATTTTAATAATCCTAACTTTCATTTATTGGTCGGGATTAATCCCAACTTATGAATGTTTACAGACGCTCTCAATTTTGAGTTTATTTCCTTCATGATCATATACTAATTGAGAGTTAACCCCGTTAGTTTTTTTTTATAACGTGAGCTGTTTTTGTGGCCAAAACACTAAGCAGAAAGTTGATATCTACCATCAGGTCTATCATTTTAAAACTTTTGCTCCTTTAAACCCATTAATTTTCAACTTCTAATTTGAACTACTTAACTCGTTAAAGGTATATTTCAGGTGACAATGGAGGCTAGATAACGAAAAACGGACTAGGCGACACTGGAGTTGAAAAAATAGCTCAAAGTTGGGCCCATTTTATCAAAAAATTAACGGGGTTTAACTCTCAGTTAGTAAGAGATCATTGGAGAAAAATAAGCTTAAAGTTGGGAGTGTCTGTAAACATCCCTGAGTTAAGATTAATTCTGATCAATAAATGAAAGTTGGGACTTGTAACACCCCGATATTTTAAAAAATGTAAAAGAAGAATAAAAAGAAGGAAATGCAAATTAACCCAAGTTAAGAGGTTAAATGTGTCAAGGTACAAAGTAATACATTATATTTTGTACAAAAGAGCATTGCCGTTTATACACAACTTCACATCACCTTTTGCAATCGGGTTTTAGAGAGAGAAAGAGCAGAAGCTCTCAAACTTTGAAGAGGAACAAGAAGAAGCTTAGTTTAAGGTAAGAATTCATGTAATTAAGTTGTTCTTGGCTAGACTTAGCCTTGGTTGTATGCTTACATGTGTTTGTGTGCTCGGTGTGTGTGTTTTTAGTGGGTGTTGGGTGCTAGACACGTCTGAAAAGCTCAAGGGAAGGGTTTAAACTCAAAAGCAGTAAAGGTGAGTTTCTAGACCCCGTATTTTACTTGTTTTAATTCTTTGGGACTGAAAATGTATGTAAAACTATTTTTACAAAGTTTATTTGAATACCCGTATGTATCTATGTGTGTATGATGATGTTTTTATGGTTGTTATGTGTTAGTTATACATGGAGTGGTGCTATTAAGCTTAGAACATGTAAGATGAATGATTGGGATTTATGATATGTTAAGAATATGTTAAACCGATTGCCCAACCGTCTAATTCTGCCTTAGAAAGTTCTAAGTAAGCCCATACGTCTAAACAGGGCCCAACCGCCTGAACAGTACCCCAACCGCCTGAAATTTGCCTTAGAAAATCTAAGTGTAAGCCCAACCGCCTGAACAGTATCCCATGCGTCTAAGATTTAGACTCAGACGCTTAAGTATGGACCAAACGTCCAAATAGTGCCCATGCCTCTGAGGTGGTCCAAATGCCTAAGTGTTAAAACGCCTAAATAGTGCCCATACGCCTAAACAGGCCTCATGCGCCTGCATAGCGCTCATGCGCCTAGGACACTTAGAATATTTTTTAAAATTTTGAGTAAAATAGAATCATTAAAGTTTGACCCAAGTTTGACTTGGTATTTTTAATTGCTATTATATTTGTATTATTATAAGTTGTTTCTATGGTTATAGTGATTATTATTGTGTGACTTATGTGGTGTGCATATGATCATAAATGCAAGTATTACCCTTAACAAAGAGAAAGATTAATAATAAAGAGAAGTGGAACATAATTAAAATGTTAAAAGTCTTGCAAGCATATAGGAGGTGCACGACCATGTTGTCGTTAGGTTAACAGTGATGCGGGTTAGCTACCCCAAAGTGTAAGGGATTAAACATATGGATTATAATATCGGTTTAGCATGAAGTAATCATGCGAAGAAGAATTAGAGATTGTCGATCGAAAACAAGGCAAGACATGCATGCGACGACATGTTTGACATGCAACTCTCGCGCGACAATGAATAAAGGAATAATATGCATGCGAAAATGCATGTTACTGCATGCATGCGACAAGCTTATGCATGCGACATCTTGATGGAATAAATTGCATGCGACAAAGTTTGGAAAGTGCAAAGTGGTGTGCCACTTATTCCACCGAGAGAAAGTGGCATGCGAAAGTGATATTAAAATACATCATGCAATGCGAAAACTTCAAATATGCATGCATGCGACAGTTGAAAAGCATGTATATATATGTTTGTTTATAGTTAGTGCACTGTGTGTGTGTGTGCTATTATTCCAGTTCATCCGAGAGTGCAATATATCTTGTTTTAGTTTGTATTTTCGCTCATGTTGAGCAGATCACAGTTTTGTGATTTCCACCTTCGGGTGAGATCGATCTAGTATCGATTTGCATTGTAATCATTCGACAATATATGTTTGATATACAATGATTTGTGCTGAATGTTTTTGTTCTCTCGGTTGATACATTCAAACCGCGCACCCGTCTTCGCGTATTATCAAGTGCAACAATCTAACGAAGTGAGTTCGATCGGATTCTGGACTTTACATTTGGTATCAGAGCAAGGTGTTGCTCTTGATACAACGGATCATTATTCCGCGATCTTCCGTTCAAGGACGTTAAACAAGTTGCAAGTTATCCGGTTTCATCAAAGTTCCATCCGAAACCGAGAACACACTAGAATTCAATTCGAGCTGGATGATTTTATGAAGATTTGAAGCGTACAATTTGCATCCAATTCGAAATCCGCGTCTGCGAGAACCTTTCATCCGAAATGTTTTGTTGAAAATTCAAGTTGTGTTTATATACAAAACGATATCATAATCCAAGGGGAGATTGTAAGGGATTAAACATATGGATTATAATATCGGTTTAGCATGAAGTAATCATGCGAAGAAGAATTAGAGATTGTCGATCGAAAACAAGGCAAGACATGCATGCGACGACATGTTTGACATGCAACTCTCGCGCGACAATGAATAAAGGAATAATATGCATGCGAAAATGCATGTTACTGCATGCATGCGACAAGCTTATGCATGCGACATCTTGATGGAATAAATTGCATGCGACAAAGTTTGGAAAGTGCAAAGTGGTGTGCCACTTATTCCACCGAGAGAAAGTGGCATGCGAAAGTGATAATAAAATACATCATGCAATGCGAAAACTTCAAATATGCATGCATGCGACAGTTGAAAAGCATGTATATATATGTTTGTTTATAGTTAGTGCACTGTGTGTGTGTGTGCTATTATTCCAGTTCATCCGAGAGTGCAATATATCTTGTTTTAGTTTGTATTTTCGCTCATGTTGAGCAGATCACAGTTTTGTGATTTCCACCTACGGGTGATATCGATCTAGTATCGATTTGCATTGTAATCATTCGACAATATACGTTTGATATACAATGATTTGTGCTGAATGTTTTTGTTCTCTCGGTTGATACATTCAAACCGCGCACCCGTCTTCGCGTATTATCAAGTGCAACAATCTAACGAAGTGAGTTCGATCGGATTCTGGACTTTACACAAAGGATGCACACAGGGCTAATCAATTGAGATTGACGGACCTTTGCAGCATACCCTAGGTGACTGGGCCAGCCTTGTATAGGGATCATAGCCCATTGAGAGACCAGAGGCCCAACACCAGTTTCTCCGCGCATGTAGTTTATGGTGTTGCTCATTGGTCCACATATACAGTGAAAGATAAAGTAAAAGAGTACGAAATGAATAGAGGCATACAGTAAAGAAAGAAAACATTACCTTGTTGTATAATTAATGCGTGCTCACGTACAAGAGTAAGAGATGTATTTTTATAAAAAGAGTATTTTCATATATATATATATATATATATACATTACACAAGGTATCTTAGTACTTTTAAAACTATAACTCACTCAGCAACGCTGACTTTTATACATTTTCAGTTGGTAGGTAATTGTTGCTAAAGATGGCATGTGGGTGAAGCTACTCGGCAGGAAAAGACTGACATCCATTCCTGTGTTATGATATTGTTATTTTGTAATGCAATCAAACAATCTTTTATAACTTGAACATTACTGTATTACTTAACAACAGTATCTTTTAATAATAGATAATGGTTTTTGCTAACGTAATTCCGCTGTCTATTTTATAAAATGTATATTAATTTGTTTTATGTGCAATTAATGACCAACTGTGAGGTGTCCGGGAATGAAACCTTACATGATTGTTAAAATCCAATAACCTTTTACATTTGATTACTTGCAAGTGTGCATATTCTTTTTAGAAATTTATAATTGTTGAATATGTGCATACTTTTAAGTCTAAAATACATCTCATGAAAGTTGTGATTTTTATATTTTATATTTTAACTTTATGATTTTATAAAATCAATATTTTTCTATTATTTTACGCATATTTAGGTGGTGTTTGTTTTTTATAAAAAGCTCTTCCCAACCTCTTCATCTGCGCGCACGCAGACGCGGGAAGAGGTTTTAATAGAATAGACTGTTTGATTTCCGGAAGACATTTCATTTAAAAATGTCTTCCTGAGGTCTTCTTGGGGAAGACATGGACCAGAGTCTTCAGACGGGAAGACATTTACCTCTTCTCCACTTCTCCTCTCTTCACAAAACATAAAACACCAGCCCCCTCCACCTCTTCTCCTCTTCTCCTCTTCTCCTCTCATCTCCTACCAAGGTACTGCCGGCCGACCCCCTTCACCGGACCTCTTGCTGCCGCCTCGCGACCTCTGCCGGTTCCCTCCGTCCCGCTCCGCCAGCCCACTGCCTCGCGACGTCCGCGGCTCCACCAGCCTCGGATTATGGTTAAAAAACACATCATATGTCCACACACATTTCTTCTACTTTCATCACTCTACGACGTCGGTGACGAAATCAAGATGCAGAGGGTGAAAGATCAACGGTCAAGATCAATAAATTGATGCATCCGCACAATCCGACGATCTTTCCGTCGTCCAGAAGTTTCTCCGTGAAAACCCATCTCTCATCAACGATCGTAACCCTGTGGTATGATAAATTGATGATCTTTTGTTGTAGTTCGTTGATTCTGCGTTTGATTTGGTGTTTGTATTATCAAGAATCATGATTTGGGGGTCCCGATTTTGGTTGAATTTGGGGTTGTTTAAATTTGGTATGTGGGTTGTTGCTGTTTGACGATTTTTTTTATGGACATATGATGTGTTTTTGGCCACTGCCCACAGTTGGATTATGGTGATAGAGAAGAGGATTATGCAATTGGGTCTTTAACAGTTGGATTATGGTTTTTGTAGTAACAGTTGGATTATGATTTTTGTAGTAACAGTTGGATTATGTTGAATTTGAACAAAGTCAAATTTGGTTTATTGTAACTACAACATATTTTAGCAGTCTGCAGATATTAAAAAATCAAAAAGTCTTTTTCTAGCAGACTGCAGACGTTTGGTCCACCTCTTCTGCTGCAGATGTCTGCAGATGTGGTCCGCAGACTGCAGACGTTTTCCTGCAGAAAAAACAAACAACACCTTAGTATTTCACGTAATCGCGTTTGAATGTTTGTTACATCATAGCTTACGGGTTCGTTTAAATATAATAATAGTTTATTTGGGCAAAATGATAAAAATTGGATTCATTTATTGTTGGGATTTCTATATCTAGTTTTCATTTAACCGGCCCAAGTTCATATTATTTTGTGGCCAAAGCCAACTAAATTCTAAAAAAAAACTAAGGGGATGTTTGATAATATCTGAATTATTAAGTGCTAAATCAATAAGAGGTATGCATCATTAAGTGCTGAATCATTAAGAGGTTTGAACCATTAAGAGTTAGTATATCGCTTAACTATTCAACGGCAAATGTCTGACCAATTCAGATAAGAGGTCTTAACCATTCAGCATTAGTATTAACCATTCAGAGGCAAATGTATTAACCATTCAAACATTTGCTCGCGAAACAAACAGTCTGAGTCATTAAGTGCTGAATCATCCAGACATCTGAACCATTAAGAGACTGATTAAGAGACTGCCAAACAGCCCTAACTGATTGTGAGCGTCATATGTGTTCACAAAATAGAACCACGAAATTCTCACTTGAGTTCAATACTTTCCACACGTATAGTCACGTATATACTTGTAACACACCATTATATAATCATATGCATTTATATTTTATCACCATTTCTTGTTTCACGTCATATGCACATGTTGCACATATAACATTAATAATTTAGGGCGTATGTAACACTCATTTGAAATTTATGTCTACTTAAACCATCCTCTAGTTATATTCCCTTTCTAGGACCACATATATGGGTGTTCAAAAATATTTAAATACAAGAATTCGTTCTGAAATTCGAATCTAAAATATTTTAAAAATCATATATTTGAAATTTTGGATTCGGTATTAAAATTTGAAAATGTTCTGATATCCAATTATTCTAAAACTTAATTTTTTTAAGTTTTAAAATTCTAAATCTTTATTTAAATTTATTTGTTGGGACTTATAAATGTATGTTGGTTTTTACATTATTTTTCTAATATATGTTCAGAAACTTAATACTATCCATTCATGTCGACACATTTATAGACACCTCCTTTCTCCATCCCCATCGAAAGACGCTTCTCACATTCGATTTTACTACTGCTAGGTAAACCGTCACGTTTTATGAGAACATTAGGATGTTACAAATGAAAACACACACCTCTCTAGAAGTTTGTTTAAACTTTAGAGCAAAAGAATAGCTTTTCCTCTTCCAATTATTCTACAATATGATGGATATAAAATATAAAGGGTGATTTTATTCTACAAAAGTGTATTCTTTCTATAAAATATGAGAAGACACAATGAGACTAAAAAAATTATAAAAATTATATCTCACAATTTAAATCGAATTTCAAAAAAGTACTTTAGATTCTCTGTTCCTCTAATCGTCCTCTTTCAGAAAAAAAATAAAAATAAATAAAAAAAATCATTGTGTCTTTTTATGACACAATTACGTCATTGTGTCTTCTATAATGACACAATGACATCATTGTGTCTTTATAATAACACAATGACGTCATTGTGTCTTTCATAAAAGACACAATAAAAAAACGTTAATTATTTTATTTTTATTTTTCATTTATTTTTTAGTGAGAACGGCTAGCGGAACAAAAGCTCGGAATTATTTTTTTTAAATTCGATTTAGATTGTGAGATATAAATTTTTTGCGACTTTTTTTTACTCACTGTGTATTCTCACACTTTATAGCAAAAATACACTTTGTATTTAAACATCTTTAAAATATAAAATATAAAATGTTAACATTGCCCTTCTAAATAAAAGGAAAATAGTTTTTAAAAAAACTAAATCTAACCACTAAAATACAGTGACCAATCCTTCCATTTGATTAACCAATCACAACACTTCTTTCCATACACAGGGATCGTACCTGACAACCCACCCCTCCCAAACTAAAAAGTAAAAACCAACGATCCCTATATATAAACAACAAACCCCTCAACATCCCACCAACACACAAATCAAACCCAAACACCACCGGAAACATGTCAGGAAGAGGCAAAGGAGGCAAGGGGCTGGGCAAAGGCGGAGCAAAGCGCCACCGGAAAGTTCTCCGAGACAACATTCAGGGATCACGAAGCCCGCGATCCGGCGTCTCGCGAGACGTGGTGGCGTTAAGCGAATCAGTGGTCTCATCTATGAGGAGACACGAGGAGTTTTGAAGGTCTTTTTGGAGAATGTTATTCGTGATGCTGTCACCTACACGGAGCATGCTCGTCGGAAAACTGTCACTGCTATGGATGTGGTTTATGCGTTGAAGCGACAAGGCCGTACTCTCTATGGGTTTGGTGGGTAGAAGGGGTTTGGGGTTTGTGGGGATTGGGTTGTGTCGTTTTATTGCAGATCTGCTGTCGTTTTGAATTTGTTCATATGTTATGTAATGGGAACTCATGGTGCAATACAAGTGTTAAACTGTTGCGAATTTATTGTTTGATTTTGCAGCTTATGTTAATTTGTTGTTTTCTTTTTGTATAGGATGAAGTTGGTGTTTTCGTTTTTCTTTCAACTATAGTAAAAACAGTACATATATTCCAATATGCCATTTATTATTCTAAATTAACACAAAAATCTTTTCGATGAATATGCATACAGTAGCTATAGAAATGTGTTCGTGCTTCTTAAATGTATGGAATGGATACTATGTGTGAATTAATTTTTTTTAATAAGTTAAAAAAGAAATGCTTTATAAATGTAACTTTTAAATAAATAAAATTTTAAAAATAAAAAAATTTTCTAAAACAACATACATTTTCTAAAATATGAAGTATTTTAAAATGTTTTTTTAAATGATTTTTTAAAAACAAAATAACTAAAATTAAGAGTTATAATAAGAAAATTATTAATATTGATATTTTTTAAATGGTTTGTTTTGGAATAAAATTTTATTTTAGAAAAAAGCAATAAGGGTTTTAAAAACAAAAGTTTAAAACAATGATATCATTGTGTTATTACTATATTTTTACTCATGTACAGTTTTAATCATATCATTATAATTAACAAACTTGAAATACTAATTATTTAATATACTATTTATTCAACCTGTTTAATACACGAGGTACTAACATAGTGATATTTAAACAAGAGTTTAAACAAAGTTAAGTACATTTGTGTGTTTTGCACATTGCAAGGCAAATGCCTTAGGGGCTGTTTGATTGCGCTGACTGAGTAAGATCTGACTGAGTAAGAAGCTGACCCGGTAAGAGGTTCTGACTGAGCCTGCATCTGACTGAAACTTGGCTGTTTGATTTAGTAGCTAACTGACTCTGCTGAATATACATACACATATACATACCCATCTACATACACATCTACATACCCATATACATATACATACCCATATACATATACATATACATACCCATATACATACACATCTACATACCCATATACATACACATCTATACCCATATACATACACATATACATACACATATACATACACATCTACATACCCATATACATATACATACCCATATACATATACATATACATACCCATATACATACACATCTACATACCCATATACATACACATCTATACCCATATACATACACATATACATACCCATAGACATATACATATCTGAGCAAATCAACAAACAAATCCAAAATATACATACTCAGAGCAAATCAACATCCAAAATCAACCATCACCGACCGACATCCGCGACCTTCATCATCATCATCACCGAAGCAACCATCACCACCCCCAAATCAAACAAATCGATCTCTGTCGACCACACCCATCAACCGCAACCATCATCATCTTCATCCAATCATCTCTGTCGACCGAATCGATCATTATCATCTTCAATCGATCACCACCAAAACCCCAATCGATTGATCGATCGCCACAGCATCAATCGATTGATCACCAAAAACCCCAATCGATTGACCGATGGAGGGAGTGCGACGGGGCTGGAGGGAGTGTGACGGGGCTGGAGGGAGTGCGACGGGGGGGGGGGAGTGCAAGGGGCGGAAGGCTGCAGGGGAAGGCTGGAAGGGGCGGACGGGGCAGGGGAAGGCCGGGACAGGGGGGCGAAGAGTCAGGGGTCAGACCCTGGTCAGACAAGTAGAAGAGGATGACTCGGTCAGATCCTCTTTCCGGGTCAGAGCTCCCAGTCAGCTATATCAAACGCGCTGACTGGCTGACCGGGTCAGCCAGTCAGGGGTCAGACCCTGGGTCAGCTACATCAAACAGGACCTTAGCCGTCTTCAATGCGAATCGTCGTAGTCTACAACCACTTGATGGTTTTTATTATTTTTGCTCGAGTTTTTATTGAAGATGTGTGGTTAGTTCACCCGTGATCACTTCTTCGTGTAAGGTTTGTGTTAGTGAATGCATTCAATCTGAGTTTTTATCATTGTTAGTTATGAATTATGCTTTCTACATTTGAATTATTTGATGTCTAAGTGAATTTATGTGTTTCATGTTGATGTTTGAAGAACAATTTAGGGTTTATAGATTTAATATAGCAATCAACCATTTCTTGGTCTTGAATAATTAAATCTCATGATGTTCCATTGGTATTCGTGACTTATTTTAGTAATTATATGATAACATCATAGTATGTGTCATTCTTTAGTTTAGAATCATTGAGTAGCAACACGTCGGGTTCTTTAGTCTTGTAGTTACCATTCTATCATCTAATAGAACTAAATTACGTCTATGTAATTTACTAGCATTGATGATTAACTCAGGTTATACATTATGCTTTATATCCAATTCGGGTGTGATCATCTTTTATTTAATTGTAACCAAATTAATACTTTTAAGTGTTTAGTTTTAGTTAACAAATCAAATAATCAATTTTTTTAGTGTTTATTTAAAGCAAACAATTTGAATTAAACACCATCCACTAGCTTTTTTTGGTTTAAAACTCTTGCTTACTCTATCTAATCTAATGTAATTAAGATATTTTCTTTATCTTTGATCGGTACATAGACACCAAACACCGTACAAAAATAATAATATCGTATATCCCTGGAAACTTGTTATATATCAAATTCACCTACCTTCATTAAAACAACTTAAGAAATGAACATATTAACCTTGTTTTTCTAACTCTTATCTATTCATTTTTTATTTTAAAATTTTATATTTTATTATAAACCATAAAGTTACTTTAAATATTTAATTTAGCCATATCGTAAAATATTATTAAAATTAACATAACATAAAAATACAAACGATTATTGTAAATACGAATCCCAATCGAGCTTGATTCAACCCGACTGAACTTCGATACACCAAGTGATATCCGTCAACCAAATAGATTGCACAAAATCAAACAACACTTGTTAAGACGTCACGAAGGGGGAAGTCTTCCTGTAACAATCCTCCAACGTGAAAATAAATAATCAAAAAATATAAGTGTGAGGGGAGCGAGAGATAACTATAGTTTCAGTGTATATCGTGTATATGGAAAGATTGTTTTTCTTTGTATGGCATTTATAGTGTTCCATGATATATATGATATTATGTATAATGATAGGATTGGTCCGAAGAGAGTTTGTTACATCACCGGGGGCCCCTTATGCCTTTGGGGGTGTGTTCGATCAACGGTCGGGATTGGTTCTTCTTCCCAACAATGAATCCCGTTCAAGGTGATAATTACACCCCCTTGATGAGACACGTATCATTCATTATTGTGGGTTGGGTGCATAATTCCCTTTTGTTTTTCGGGTCGGGTCCTGGTTATGCTCGAATCCGGGACCCTACGACAACAAGCCCCCTTAGTGGCTTTTTGACAATTTATGAATAATTAAGTACTGAATCAATAGGAGGTCTGAACCATTAACTGCTGAACCATTAAAAGGTCTGAACCATTAAGTGCTAGTAAATCGTTTAACTATTCAAAGGTAAATGTTTGACCAATTCAAATAAGAGTTCTTAACCATTCAACATTACCTCTTAACCATTCAGTATTAGCATAATGCTTAACCATTCAGAAACAAAATTCTGAACCATTTAGGCATTTGCTCGCGAAACAAACAGTCTGAACCATTAAATGCTAAACCACTCAGACATCTAAACTATTAAGAGGTTGATTCGTATGCTACCAAACAACCCCTTAGTCTTGTTTTTTTTAATATGCTAGACTCACAAACATTTCCAAAACGGAAATTTTAGGCGCACCGTGCTTTTCCTGGAGAAAACCGACCCAAGCTGTCACGGTTAGGTCTCCCCGTGACCGCTAGGTCAGGTGTGACATCTAGCTGTCACGGTTTACCCTAACCGTGACAGTTAGATCTGGGGTCAATGATTGGGTATGTAATTATGGGGGTATTGATTGGGTATGTAATTATGGGGGTATTGATTGTGTCACGGTTTACCCTAACCGTGACAGTTAGATCTGGGGTCAATGATTGGGTATGTAATTATGGGGGTATTGATTGGGTATGTAATTATGGGGGTATTGATTGTGCGAAGGGGGGCTATATGTCACGGTTTGGCCAAACCGTGACATATTGCTTTTATTTTTTTTATTCTTTTAAGCATTAAATATTTATTTTTATTTCGTGTATCTTCCTTAAAAATTAAACATTTATTTTTATTTCCGTAATTTTATCACTGTAAACTTGAGAATGAAAAGGCGGGAAACACCGTTCGATCGGAGTTTGCTTTCGTGTATCTTCCTTAAGCATTAAACATTTATTTTTATTTTCGTAATTTTATCACTGTAAAGTTGAGAATGAAAAGGCGGGAAACACCGTTCGATCGGAGTTTGATTGATTATCGATTACTAGTTTCACCGTCACATCATTTCTATCTTTTCGTGAATATATAATATAACTATTGTTCTTATGATCTGTATTATTTCGTTAGATATTTGAAGAAGCTAAGAAATTCTGCTATGAAACTGGTGTGAAAGTTGCTGTTGCATATGGTGGTGCACCGATTTATCCTCAGATTTATATACTTTTAAAATCATTAACAAACACTATTTATGGTTTTAATCATTAACAAACGTGCGATTCAGTTCATCTTTTTTTTTCTAATCTGCTTAATTAGTCTTTGTAATCTGTTATCTTTAATCTTGATTCAGAACGCGTTGACTTTAATCTTTGTGGAGACAAAACGCAGCGCAGATACAATTAACATTATCACATGGTTAACCTAATCTGCTGCAATTCATGGTCATATTACAAGTAATTTTAAACAAGTTGGTTGTTATTTTATCACATGGTTAACCTAATCGTAAAAATCAGTTGTTATCAAACATATACAATTAACATTATCAACATTGCAAATATAAAGCAAACAAACAAAGAAACACAACCAAACAAACACAACCAAATATACAAATCATCATAACTGAAACTGCACATATATATATAACGAGTTTTTACATACAAAAAGAAATAAAATACAAACAAAATATGCGGATTGTTCGAAGGTGAAATGTATATAAGGTGAAGTTCTGGAGCACAAACCGTCACGGTTTGGCCTCCACGTGACGGTTTGTGCCGGGAATCCCGACCTTTTGTCAAAATCACGTCTACGTCGTACCTTAAACTGAGACCGTGTACCCTAGAGGTCACGGTTTGGCCTCCACGTGACGGTTTGGTGACCGCTTTTCAACTTTAACAGCCCATTTTGTCATTTTGTCGTTTTGTTGTCGGGAGGTCACGGGGACTACCACCCGAACCGTGAAAGCAAGACCATGCTGTCACGGGGACAAACACCCCAAACCGTGACATCAAGTCCATGCGGTCACGGTTAGGTGCCAAAATGTGACCGCAAGACCTAACCGTGACCGTTTGAACCGGCCCACCCCCCAAAACCCATGCGGTGTCCCCATTAGGACCCTTCCAAAATTATGTAATAATTTACTTATCCAATGCATTTATGAGATAAGACGGTACAGTTATCCGGACTGTCCTCTCCTGACACCGCCGGGTAGTGATGTCTTCACTTTCCTTACTGCCGGATTGCTGTTCTGCTTTGCCGTTGGTTCATTTCAGAAATATTGTTTGGGTCCCTTTATTTAGACACCCCTTAATTTTAAATCAACACCCCTGTACCCTATACGCCGCGTATGGGTCCATACGCGACGTATAGGGTACATTGTTGATTTAACGTTTTATACCCTATACGACGCGTATGGGTCCATACGCGGCGTATAGGGTATGTTGTTGATTTGACGTTTTATACCCTATACTCGGCGTATGGGACCATACGCGGCGTATAGGGTTTGACATTTTATACCCATACGTGACTTATGACCCATACGTGGAAGAGCTATACGCCGCGTATGGAACCATACGCGACGTATAGCTTATATATTTATTTTTTTTTAATTTTTTGAGTTTTTATTTTAATATATACATAATTTGAATTAAAACTATTTAAACAATACAATACGAATACAATAATAAAATTAAAATTAAAAATATATAATTCGCATATTACAAATTATAAATTAAAATAAATTTATATAAGCCGGGGGTTCTTGGTTATTCTCTATTATTACGTTGTATTCCGAGATACGAATCCTATACATAATCTCCCATTCTGCAGCACGTACGCTTCGGTTAAGAATCCAAAGATTACTTAATGTTGGCATCGGATAATCTCCTTCTAACTTAACGTGGACGAAATAATTGTTGTTGACATGAACAATCGACACGACATGATGAGGCATGACAGTTTTCGGATCAGCCCATAATGGGAAAAATGTTTGACAACCATTATTGCTTAGTAAATGAAGAATAACCCCAAACTTTTGAGCAACCACTAATCCCGTATACGGCATTATCATCCAATGTTCTTCTGGTGCAGGTTCCACACTTTGCCAATCGATGGTGTGACGTAATTCGTTATACTGTCCGGGGTACAAAGTATCGAAAACTTCTCTGTACTCCAATTCATGTCTGTCCAACTCTTCTAAAAGCTGTGTCCGCACATACATCCACTTATTTTCGTCAAACCCTAAGCCTAAAGCTATTGATCGAAAACCACAATTCCCATCGGGTCGGACATCTCGTATACGTGAAATATACTGATGAAAGATTGACGGAATCCAATTTTTTAACCCGTTTATATTGTTTAATTGGTGATCTCCGACAATCGAAGAAAACTCATTAGTACCCCGTGATACTTTAGATGACGTTGAACGACTACGTTGCATGGCAGGCTTCTGGGGCTTTACAGCTGAACTTGTTCTTCCGGAAATATGAGACGCAATAAACGAGCTATGTCTCGGCATATCGCACGTACTTTGTTGAGTGTCGTACTTTTGTTGTTGAACCTTTAACGTTGGACGACCGCGAATATCTGTTTGAACAACATGCGCTTTTTTGTTATTTTTCCATGGATACACAATTTTTTTTATTTTTTCCACCAAACTAAATTTTACAGCCGCGGGTTGTGTCATTATTTGTTGTTTCACCCGTTCCATTTCTTCTTCAACATCAACTTTTTCATCCACCGTATATGATGGCTTAATGTTATCAAGCTTCGTCCAAAATACGTCAATTGCATCTAATGGAATTTTAGTGCCTGCATTATAAAGTATAAATTAATACATAATTTGTCACTTTAATAGAAAAATAATAATGATGGAGCGACTATTACCAGAATGTTCATATTTTTCCAGCCGACAAGCACAAGGCAAGCCACAACTAGTGAAAAGATGACAACCACATGTTGCATTTGCAGAGCGCATCACATGCAATTTAGTGTTTTCGACAACTAATAAATCAAGAGCTATGTGTGAAACCTTGCCTCTTAGGTAATCAAATAGCGGAAGTTTATGATGATTCATGGTTTTAATTTTGCTTGTCTCAAAGCTTTCTTTTAAATTTACCTCTTGTGCGTTCACCAATTGATCTACAAACTCCACAAGTCTATCCAGTGAGCTATTTGTTGATTTAAGATATCTTTTTAAATTTGCATGTTGACTCTCCACCCTATTTGTTGTGCGTTGGCCAAAATTGCGGTTCAAGTTAGTCCAGGCTGATACAACATTTCTTTGTAACTCTCTAACCAGTTTCTGTTTATATATGACAATACCTCTGAAAATATAATAAAACATAATTAATTATATATTGAAAATATAATAAAACATAATTAAAATATAATAAAAACTTACTTTCTCGATTCGCTTCAACTAATCGTTCGTAAAGAAGGTTATAGTTATACTCGTAAATCTCCGCCGTGGGAGACTCACACAAACGTGCCCATGCATATTTATACTTTCTCCAGTCATCTTTTGTAAAACTTGCTTTACAGTGTTTCGCGATATTTTCATCAATATGCCACCTGCATAAACACTTTGAAGCATTCGGAAACACTTTAACACATGCGTTCATTAAAGCGAGATCTCTGTCTGTTATTATGACGCGCGGCTCCATACACTTGTTTAACGTATCTTTCAATCTATTAAGCACCCATTCAAAATTATCTTCCCGTTCTTTGCTAATAAACGCATGAGCAACACAAAATGTCTTGTGTGTGGAGGTCACACCAATAATCTGAACAAACGGAAGCTTGTACATGTTTGTTTTATATGTAGCGTCTATCATCAGCACGTGCGGAAATGCACGCCAAGTGTCGTATGATTTAGGATGACAAAAAAATATATCTTCTACGACAATAGTATCGGGATCTTCTTGGGTGTAATAAACGTACCTTTTAATAGAAAAAGGAAGGAAAATTGATGTTGTTAAGTGAGGATACAAATACAAGTTAGGCTTCATTTTAATTAAGTCTATTGAAAAAAAAAACCTCGGGTGTAATAAACGTACCTTTTAATAGATAAAGGTTTTCTAAGACTTGCATTGGTGTTTCACCGACTTTTCTTTCACTTCTTATCTTATATTGAGCGTTGTATACGTCTCTGGTTATTGATGCGTTATTAGGATTTTGCTTTTTAATAGCTGATAAGATGCTACGAGGCTCCATGTTCTGATCAGTAAGCTGCTCCACCAAATTGTATTCGTTTTGAGAAAACCTTCTTACAAAAGGATGCCCCTCCATATGTTGAGCAGGATCATGGTTATGTTCGTCACTTCGCACCTCTAATTTCCACGAACGACGTTTGTTGTCGTATATCCCTACTAATTTAAAAGGACATCCGATTTTTTTGCTACCAGATCGTCTAACTGTTGCTTTACTTTTGTGTTCGCCCGCACGATCATAGATAAGCCATACCTTTACGACCTGACCTTCTTTTTTCTTTGATCTTCGTGTAATAATAACGTAACCATTATCACGTCCTCTATTAACAGCCCAACAGACTAGCTCATCGAGAGATAAAAATTTTGAGATGTTTCAAACGATACTTTTGTCGTTTGTTTTTCATCACTCGAGAGTATATTATTTTGTTGCGTGTCGTAAGTTGACTCTCGGCAAAACTCAACTTCATCATCGGGAACATACGATTGGTTTAAATCTGGCAGTCCTGTCTCGTAAGCAGATTGAACGTACGCATCATCTTGATTACTATCCACCACGAACGAATATTCATTTGAATATTCATTTGAATATTCACCAAACAAATAGTTACCGTCCCAAAACGACATACCGAACGAATAAAAAGTGTGATATTTTGAGAGAGAAATACGTTTGGGATTTACAGGAATCGAAAGCATATCGAAAGTGTTATCGAAATCGTTGTTATATAGGTGAAAACGAATCTTGGGTCACGTCATATTGAAATAATTTATACGTGGCGTATGGGTCCATACGCCACGTATAGGCTGGCGTATGGCCCCTATACGCGTCGTATGGGACTATACGCTACGTATAGGCTTGCCACGTCTTCCACGTATGGCACCTATACGCTGCGTATATTCGTACATAGTACAAAAACGCTTTATAGGACGTCTGACAACTATACGTAGCGTATGGGACTATACGTAGCGTATGGGACTATACGCCACGTATAGTTGCCTATACGCAGCGTATGGTTCTATACTCTGCGTATAGTCTTGCCACGTTTGCCCCGTATGAGCCCATACGTTGCTTGTAATCGTACATGGTACAAAAAGTACATCTGACACCACCTATACGTGGCGTATGGAGCCATACGCCACGTATAGTGTAAAAGAATTGGTCGCATGAGCACTATACGTGGTCGCAAGAGCACTGTAGTGGAGGAGCTATACGCCGCGTATGGGTCTATACGCGGCGTATAGTTTATATATGTACATGTTTTTTTTAATTTTTTGAGTTTTAATATATATATAATTTGAATTAAAATTATTTATGTATGAACAATAATACGTACCTGGATGTTGAAAAATCGAAGATCAATACGTGTAGTATAGTGCTATACGAGAGTGTTTTTTTTGAAGTGTGTGTAAAAAATGAGAAAATTTGAAAGATATAGAGTACCGAGGATCTATACGACGCGTATGGGTCTATACGCGGCGTATAGCTTATATTCTTTTTTAAATCGACACCGACCTATACGTGGCGTATGGGCCTATACGCCCCGTATAGATGAACTGATGTGACGTCGGTTGTCAGTCATTAATGTCGCATTAATGGTCGTACCCTATACGCCGGGCATGGGCCGCGTACGGACCCATACGCGGCGTATAGGGGGGTGTCGATTTAAGATTTTGGGTGTCCCTTTATTAGCACCTATTGTTTTCGTGTCTCATCCACTTTTTCGACGACATTTAATGCGCGTGGAAGACCCTTATAAAAAGGAGGAATAGCCTCTCCATTTCGCATAATCATATTGAAATTGGTTGAAAGAAAATTAAGTTTTGAAAAGTTATGATGAGTATATTTACGGATGTTTTCAGAACCGGATAGGACGTCGAACCGGCTTACTGGTTTGATGGTCGGACCGGATTTAATAACCGGATGACGTCATAATTATATATATAATATATTATATATATAGTTATATATAATCAAATATAAGTAATTTATATATGATTTATATATGTATTTTATAGTTATATATATAACTTAAGTTTATTTGTATATCTAACACACTAATTTATGATTCAACACCCCGTTTTTACTCAAAAAATAAAAAAAAACAACAACCAAGAACCGGTCCAAATCGGTCCGGTTTTCCGGTCCGACCACCGGTTCGGGTCGAACCGGCCGGTTCGACCACTTAAAAACGATCCATACCTGACCGGACCGATCCCCGGTCGAACCGGTCAGACCGGCCGGTCCCATCCGGTCGTGAAAACCTTGATATTTACTTACCTACACAGACATAAGTAAAAACACACATACTTTAGATGTAAAATCCTCGTAATAAGTATTACAGCGAACATCCAATCATGATCAATAATAGTCAAATTAATTCACTAGAACCTTGAAAGTGATTAGCAGAACATAAAAGAAGATGTCCAAAATGGAACAAAAATTGCATTGGATTTGTGATAAGCTGATAAAAACGATGGGATCATTTAGAAGAGGATTTGCAATTGAGTTGATTAAAATTTGATTTTAACGAAATGCGATTTAATATGGAATCGTCATTTGTGATTGTGAACAAATATGATTTAACATCGGTTCTTCGGGTTTTCACTAGTGCCGTTGAAGAGTGGGCTTCTGAACATTAAAAAAAAGAAGCTATAAAAATCATATAATTAGTACGGGTGTAATGGTCATAAAGGAAAAAAATCAATTAGTTTGAGCATATTTGATATTTATAGTTTTAGATGAGTCATTGGGTGTATAGATATATGATATTTGGCAAATCTACAAGGATATATACCAAACTAGTTTTAGCAAACCCGTGTAATACACGGGTTGAAAATATAAAAACAACATAATTAATAAATGTATAAATATTTCGTATGATTAAGTTACGTATTATTATAATAGTGAAAAATAAAAACAAAAATTTATAAATATTCAAATACTCTTTTGAATAATATAATATATAATTGACCCATGTAAAATTAAAATCAGTTGTCTTAAAATCCCACTAACCTAAAATAAATAAATATATCAATAAATATTTTTTTCTTTTAATTTTTTTTAGATTGAATCTTATTTAGCTAATACGTATAGTTCAAAACAAAATGAATTATTAGTATTAATTGAGTTTTTTAAAATAAAAAACTTAACTAAAATAATATATTAGTTTAGACGGGAAATTTTTTTTGAAGAGTAATATAAGAGTGCCATGTGATATCTTAGTTACTCTTTTATTATATACTAGGCTAAAGACCCGTGTAACACACGGGTTCAATCTAAAAATATTGTTGTTGTTTGAAATACTTCGTAACTTGTAATGTTATCAGATAATACTTTGTATATCAACTTTTATGCATAATTTTTAAATTAGCTACATCAATATTAATATGTTTCTCTATTAGTGCTTATACGTCTAAATAGTGTATGATATGAAATGAATTAAAAATAAGAACTTTAAATAATAGAAAAGTTAAATTGAACATGAAAAACAATACTTCAAATTCATAAACATCCGAAAATTTCTTTGTATACAACATTTGATGTTTGTTGGTGACTTTTTCTTCATTATCTAATATTAGTAATTTTAATCCCTGTCTACTTCTAACTCGAGATAATGCAACATAGAGCTGACCATGTGTGAACACTTGTTCTTTCAAAACAAACCAACTTTGGATAGCGATTGTCCTTGCTCTTGTTTATTGTCATTGCAAAACATACTGCTAATGAGAATTGTCTTCTTTGAAATTTAAAAGGAATCCTCTTGTCTGAAGGTGTCAAAGTCAACCGTGAAATAAAAATGCGATTTCCAATATTTACTTCCAGATATTATTTCAGCTTCTATAACACGATTGCCCAAGGCTATTACTTGTAGCCTTGTTCCATTGCATAAACCACTTTTTTTTATCAATGTTTCTTAACAACATCACTGGAACCCGACTTTTAATATCAACTTATGGTTTGGGAGACCAGATACTTTATGTCACACCCCAACCTTGACGGCGGAATCGTCGAGGCGTGAGAGTTACGATTGTTCACAGCCACATAACGCTATGTTTAAATGTAAATAATCAGATTAATAGTTTCAACAGGAATTACAGCATAAGTCTCAATCATGAAATACATTCAAGCAAATATCAAACATAACATAACATTTCATTTATTTAACTAGGTCCACATCCTAGTTTTATTGCAAGCTTCAAAAGATCACTCTAAACTCGGGGGTTACCTGAAACATGATAAAAATAAAAGGTCAACTAAAAATAGTTGGTGAGTTTCCCAAGGTTTCATACATAATATGAAAAGATTATAAGTAGCAATTCATGTCATAGGTTATAAGCTAGTAAGGTTATAGAACACATATCTTCACAATCAAACCTCGACTTGATTACAAGTATATAAGATTGGCTAAGTGTATTTGGTTCCCTAGTGCACAAGCATACGGCTCCTAGGAGTCGGCAATACATCGACTTTAGCACCAAATAGGCTTGTCAGGCCAAAGATCTAAGACGTCGTCAGGCTAGCAATAGTTAATGATTGTAACAAACTATGTATCTCATATAATCACTTACAACATACAAATAACCATGACAAGATATAAAGATGAATTGCAAGTGCTTTACAAGTCTCAAACGTTTATAAGTGTGTAAAGTATAAGTATCATGTTTCACCCCAAAATGGTGTGAAATAAAGTAAAAGGGGGCAAGGAAAACTCACTTGTCAAATAAGTATATAATGACGATTAATAAGAATAATAGTAGGCGTCGTTCCAACGTGAATCGTTACAAGGCACCTAAATATGTAAATATATATTCACAAGGTTAAAGTCTTAATAATAAGCTTTGATGTTTTAACGTGAACTAGGGTTTCAATTGGAATTGTGAGGTTTGTCGAGTAATTAAATTTATAAAGTAATTATTCGCGTTTCGATCCATTAGAAGAATTTCATATATGTGTTTTAGTATTTTAAGAATGAATTTTAAGTATGAAAATTAATAAGGTTTAATATATATAAAACTTTATAATTATTTAAGATTAATTGGAATAACGTTTTGATTAATAACGAATTATTAATCTAACCTTTAGTTAGTATATTTTATAAGAGAATAATATTTTAGAATGATTTATGAAATTATAAAATATATAATTTCTACAAACTTATATTATTTATTATTTAAGACAAATAATTATTTATTATTTGAAACAATAAAATTAATAACTAAAACATGAAAATACTCCAATTGTAATGTTTTGTTAAGATAAACAAATTTTAAAGTCTATTTTATAAGTTATTTAACTAGTTTTATTATTTGTTTTAATAAAATAAAATCAATATTAATATATTTTAAGAAATAAATTTGCAGAAATTGGTTTGATGTAAAGAAAAATATTTAAGGTTTATAAAACTTATTTTTATAATTTTCAGGAATTTTTCTGAAATTTTTAAGAGGTTTAAAAGGCATAAAAAAATAGTTGGAGGTAGCCGGGTTCGAACCCGGGACCTCCAACACATACACACCCCAACTACCAGTGATCCAAAGGCCGTGGCCGCGGTAGTTACCCGGTTCCAATTCTTTTAAACCCAATCTCGATTAAACCATGATTCCCGAATGACCCAGTTCGATCCTCACCCAATTGAGGTCCAATTCGTTGTTGTTAACACCGAAGATCATCGGGATTTTATTCCCCATGGTTTAACGATCATCATGGTACGTTTACTTACCTGAATTGAGTTCAATTTGAGGAGAGGAACCTCGAGAACAGGCCGCGGCAGGGGAGTCGATCGAAGGAGATGGAATAAGCAATGAAACTCAAATTAATCCTGTATGAAGCTTCTTATGGTGATGAGGAATGAAAGCCTTCAATCAAAATCGATTAAGGATGCTCGTAATGTGGGTTGGATTGAGTTGCAGGTCCGCGGCAGTGGAGTATTCGAGAGGAGTGTTTTCAGTTGTTTTTGATGCAATTGAGTTCATCAACTGATTAGATTAGATATAAGATTGTTTGTACGAGTTTATTTGACTTAATTTAAGGTGTAGTGCGATCTGTGACCTGCAAAAGTGACCGACATCGCGTGGAGAGAACAGGGACGAATCGCACTCAGATTTTTCAATTAAACTTGAGGCATGCGTTCGAATCTTGCACATGAGGTTGTCAGGAGCGTTTATTTTGTTTAAAACCAACTGGTTTTGGGTGTGGTGGCCTCGCCGGAGCTCGGTGGCCGGCGGCAAGAATCGACGGGGAAGGGGGGCGGTTTGGGTGTTTTAAAAACATTTACACAAATGGTCCCTGTGGTTTTGAAGGTTATTATTTCATGTTTATAAACTAATTTTCAGGTTTCAAAAAGTACAAAACAGCCCCTGATTATTATTATTATTATTATTATTATTATTATTTTTATTATTATTATTATTATTATTATATTATTATTATTATTATTATTATTTATTATATAATAATACTCACTATAATCTTTTAAAGGATTAAAAGACAAATTAACGTAATATGTATACGCAACCTATAAGTTTCGTATATGACCACAATGGTTCATAAGTTTAAACGCCTTAAATTTTTATTTAACGTAAAATACGAGATGTTACACTTTAAGCCCATTAAGAACATCAGGTGAATATAAACTTTCATCAAAGTTGTTGTGAAGATACTCTGACTGACATAGGCTATCAGAACTAAGATATTCCTTTTATCTTCGGGAAACATTGATAATAATGATCATTTATTTCTTGAACAACTTCATTTGTCGGTGCAAGTATAGCTCTTTCTTGAAAAAAATTTTGATTATTGACATTTTGAAGAATAAAAGGGTACACAAAGTCAATTAAACTTGCTATAGGATCAACCGAATTGGTAATAAGAAGATCATCCGGGATATCAATTATTGCCTCTCCATCATTCGATCCACCTATGTTTCCTTCTCCTACATCTAGAAGCCATTTTGCAAATATCTTTGTTTGTTTCGTATCAGATTGTTCACTTCCAACGGCTAACCTCATGTTTTTGTTAGCCTAAGAACCTTACAGTTTGCCCAAATGTATGAAGAACTTAAGGAGGCATTAACGATGTCATGTCTAGATCCATTAGGAACAACAGGAAGAATTTGCCTGAAATCTCCTCCAAATACAATTATTTTGCCTCCAAATGGTAAATCAGAGTTGTTACAATTATCACATGTGAGTATATCTTTCAAAGTTCTGTCCAATGCTTCAAACGCATGCTTGTGAATCATAGGTGTTTTATCCCAAATAATCAATGTTGTTTTTTAATAAACATGCAACTTCACTGTGAGGCTTTATATGACACAAAGAATCCTCGTTGAGATTTAAAGGAATTAGAAATCGAGAGTGTGCCGTTCTACCACCGGTTAATAATAATGATGCAATTCCACTTGAAGCAACGTTTAAAACAATCTCACCTTGCGACCTTATTGCTGTAGATAATGTCTTCCACAAAAATGTTTTCCCTGTTCCACCATAACCATAAACAAAAAAAACGCCTCCTTTTTATTTTCAACCGCTTTCATTATATCATCAAAAACGCCTCTCTGTTCATTTGTTAACGAAGATAAAAGACCAACACGCTCGTTTGTCAAGGTTGCTCTGTCATAAGATAGCTCCTCAGTAATGAAACGATTGTTTGAAGAAGAGACCGAGTCATGATCAGGATAAGGAATCATTGGAAAGTTTCGTAGGGTAGAACTATTACGAACTAAAATTTTTTCTATTTCAAAGAGAGTCAAATTTTTAATTTGATCTTTAGAAAGAGATAAACCTGAAGTTTAATTAAAATATATTGTAAATAGTAAATAAATCAAAAAAATGAAATGCAAGTCACAAAATTATATAATAGTATTTTTGAACTTTTTTGAAATAAACAAATATTATTTTAACATGTATATAGAGTAATAAGGATAAAAAAATTAATACCTGGAGACTTTAGTAGATGTTGTTGTTTATAAAGAATGTCGTCTGACAAGTATTGTCATGTATTCTCCCATACAAAATGTGGTCGAGATAAACTATTAGACATTATCATTGTTGCAAACAAAGCACGAAGAAAATAACCAGAACCCGAGTGACTCGCCTCTTCAATGCCTTCAATATACTCCTTGTCATCGTCAAGAAGACCAAGTGCATAACATGCATCTCTAAAGGTAGGATGCTTAACTCCATTAATTGTAAGAATTTCTTCAAATGATCTTGGACCTTTGACTTTGTTTAGAAGAATTCTTAAAAAGCACGCTTCACCAAGAGATGGAGAAACAGAATGAATCCTACCAATCGCGAAGCCTCTTTGCCTTGGTACCCAAGAACGCTTATTCAATTTCCAAACAAATTTTGTAGGGAATTCAACATAACTAAGTGTACGTGCTTCTGGATAAGCTTCATTACATTTCATCCAAGATAAAAAAATTGTAGAAGCCACTGAATGTTTGTCAAGGACATTGTCAATATCATCATCTGCACAATATACAACTTGTTGTTGTCCTGGTAGATGAAAAGAAAGCCTCATAACCGAAGGACTCCTATAATGAACATCAAACTCAAATATCCGCCAGGATGCTTCACATGTAGAAACATATCGACAGTCATAATACTCTTTTATTTCATCTACTACATTATCATCACCATCATCTTCATTGTTACTTTCTACAACTGCAAGTGTAGCTCTGTCAGGCCCTTTATTAATGTATTTAAACAAATATTTTATAGATCCAGCTTGATTACACCACTCAACATTTATATGTGCTTGGTATTTTTTTAAGAGCACTTTGTTGTACGGAACTACACTTCTATTGTCTAACTTAACCCTGGACTTTTCAAGGAATAATTCAGAATTTCTTCTTTTATACACCGGATAGCCATCTGAATCAATAGAAGTGTGCTTTGAAAATTTTTTTGAAAAATTTTTGGAACACTTCTTATCAACCATGCAAGGACAATTCATATTATGACTGCCACGAGGACCATGTATCATAAACTCACTAACAAGTGTATATAATTTAGGGTCTTCATTTTTGTCTGGAATTTCTGCCTAAATAATTGGATCAGTATGCTCAACGGTGGGAGCCTTGTGATCGCCGTGCATAAATAAGCATATATGACTATGAGGTAGGCCTCGCTTTTGAAACTCCACTGTGTAAACAACTACATAAATATTCAGAATAGCAATTAGGAGTATTTATTAATCTTAATCGTAATATAAAATACGTAAAGAACTATACACAAAGACATTAGTTATCGACGAATTTAGTTTTAAGATTTTATAGTGTATTGGAAAGAACATACCTGCCTGGACCTTTCCAAACAATGAACTTTGTTTTAAATCCTTAATCAACGCATCAAGCTTGATTTTAAAAATTCTACACAAGATATCAGGTCGGTCTTCAGGATTTAATGTGGTATATTTAAGAAATCTTTTAATTTCCGGCCACCTTGGATTGCATGTTACTGTTATGAAGAAGTCGGGATATCTAAACCATTTACAAAGAGACATTGCATCTATATAGTTATGCATCATGTAGCGCGCACCACCGGTGTAAGAAGATGGTAATATGACACGGCGTCCAATGCTAAAAATATCAGAATTTACTCGACGTTGCTCATTCAGAAGAGTTTCATAAGATTCACATCTTAGTAATTTTTGTTGATTACGTATGAAGCACAGTCTCTCGCTTTCAATCATGGTATATGCATCTACAAGAAATTGCTGAAAGAGTCTTCTTGAATTAAGAATTAATGAAAAGTTATTTTCCCTTTCTTGAATTCTATATGCAAAGAATTGTCTCATCGAAGTATTTTGCCGTTTGCTGTCCTCATCATAAGTAACATTTCTATGAGGTATATCAACTCTATATCCATCATCGCCGTATGGAAAGAGGAAGGGATACTGAAGAGCAAGATAAGACGGATGTAGTTCACTGATACGTTGTAAAACTCCTGATTTAGTTTTTACAATAATATCTATGTCTCCAACGATTAAAGCTGCAACTTCAGACGTGCTCGGTAGATTGTATGTCCTACCATCCTGTTGTCTTCGACGATGAGACGTAACTTTAGGTCGACAATCTGTAACAATCACAAGAACAATAAGATCCCATATATGTTTTGACAATTGGATAAGTTCCACACCAATTTACATTCAAGTAAAACTAAAACAGATATACACTATCCAAGTAACAAATTTACAAGGACCCGAAAACCGGAAGGAATAAAAAGAATAGGAAAACGAAAGCCAAACAACTGGTCACCCCATGATTTCAAACAAATCATTCTCATCTGCAAATTAAACAAACTGCAAACCCGTCTTTCGTTTGGTATTTACCCACACATAATGAAAAGATGCCAGATACAAGGAGCACGTTGCTTCTGATTTTGATTAATTTTTTAAACTATGGCTATGTGACTGTTTATGAACAGATCTGTAATGGTTCATGTGGAAGACTCGTTATTCGAATTGACTATTGCCTCTCTTTCATATTATATATGTATAACTAAGTTCTTACCCAAATATTTGTATGCAGGTTGCAATATGCATAATAAGTATTAACATGCAGGTTTAAGTAATCAAAATTTTCCAACTTGCAGGTAGAAATTAACTAACATTGTCATAATTTGAATGTATCAATTCTTCCTGTTCTCAAAATCGAGAGATTCAACATTAACATGTCAGTTAATAACCAAGCAATTCAAACAAATAATGATACAAATCGAGCGATTAAACATTTCAGATGCATTCGGTTAAGTAACACGGGTATTACACGATCATAATCGCAGAAAATTAAAGTTCAAACAGAACCAAAAATTAATACCTTTTGATGCATAAATGTTGATGGAAGCGATTGGAAATTGGCAATGTTGATGAACTTCGTCGAAGGCATCATAAACGGAATTTATAAACACAAAACACCGGTGTGGTGAAGCTTTGATGGTTGTAAAATCATTCAAAATCAAGTATGATCTGGTTTCCATAAGAATACACCCATGATTTCCGTCAAATTGGAGATGAGGGGAAGAATAAATCCCGTAACTTGGGTAAAGATTGGAATACAAATCAGTCATTTTATGGAAACACAAAATCAACCTATTTTCATATTGGAATCATAGATGATTTAGTTGTTGAAAAAGAATTGGAAGAAGAAGCTTCCCAAAAATGGATCTGCAAATTAGAGCTTTATTCTAATGAATGTATTAACTTTTTTGCCCCCAATTTCTCACGTAAATACCCCAAATCAGAATTGACTTTTTTAGTCTAATGAATGTAGACAACGGTGTTGACCAGGTACATAATTAGGCGGGAAAGGAGAAATTTGATGCCCTTAGAAAGTGCCATGTGGCACTAAAGTTATTGATATATTATAAAGTATAGATTATAGATATAGATTATAGATTATAGATTATAGATTATAGATTATAGATTATAGATTATAGATTATAGATTATAGATTATAGATTATAGATTATAGATTATAGATTATAGATTATAGATTATAGATTATAGATTATAGATTATAGATTATAGATTATAGATTATAGATTATAGATATAGTTTATAGATTATAGATTATAGATATAGATTATAGATTACATATTCTACCTAAAAAAATAACATCAACAATCTACGTACATAAGCCCCACCCTTTGGTGTGGTGGCAAAGGCTTTCAACCATTAACAGGGAGGTCCGGGGTTCGAACCTCACTAACCACTAACTTTGTAAAGTAATTCACGATTAAAAAAGTAATCTTTAAAAAAAAAAAAACAATCTACGTACATTATTGGGTTTTCGCATGTTTGTCGTTCTCCGTTTGTTGTTCTCCGTTTGTCCCTTCGTGAACATCACACGCTTTATTAAGGTAAAATCCGCACCTTCACTAACCAACCAATGAGAATCTCCTAATCCGCCACACGGATTACCATCCAACAGTCTTCCTCTCACCACATTCCTTCGAATCCAACGGCCAATAAACCCCTCCCCAAAAACACAAACATTCAACCACCATTATATATACACCAAACCCCTAGCCCCAATTTCCCCATCACCACCATCTGCATACCCAATTCAATTCGAAGCTAAAACAATGTCTGGAAGAGGAAAAGGAGGCAAGGGGTTGGGCAAAGGAGGAGCCAAACGTCACCGGAAAGTTCTCCGGGATAACATTCAGGGGATCACGAAGCCGGCGATCCGTCGTCTCGCAAGACGTGGTGGCGTTAAGCGTATCAGCGGTCTCATCTACGAGGAGACACGAGGCGTATTGAAGATCTTCCTCGAGAACGTGATTCGTGATGCGGTTACCTACACTGAGCACGCTCGTAGGAAAACGGTTACTGCAATGGATGTTGTGTATGCTTTGAAGCGTCAGGGACGTACCCTTTATGGTTTTGGGGGTTGAGGTGTATTAGGGTTAGGTTGTTGTGGGTGGTTGTCGTTGTTTAGGTTTATGATCTGGTTAGATTGTGTAGAGATTTGCTAATATGTTTATGTAATCGAAGCTCGTTTGCAGCTAAAACAAGTTTCAATTTGATTTCAGTGTTGGATTTCATTTTACTGTCTTATTGTGTTGATGTTCATGTAATCGAAGCTCGATTAGCTTCTACACGGAGCAGTTTCCGAACTAGTGATGATGTATTCAGTTGATTTGATTTAGACTATATATTTTTTTCATGTGAAAGCTACGTATTTCTATACTTGTACATACCCCTATCGCCTTAGGTATATGAATCTTGCTATCGATCATTAGCCGATTTAAGTACATAAATCTCTACAATTGCAGAAGTCATAAGTCGTTACTATTAGTTGTATACCAATATGAGCCAATATCCAGGGCTGCTCAACCTTTTTGGGGCCCTACGAGTTATATGGATAATAATCCATTATTTAATCCGGGTCAGCGACCGATAATAACACATCAAAATTTACTAAATTTGAAACTTTGATAACCACAATCAGTATACAATTCATTTGCATATGCACTTTTTCACTAACAAAAATAAAAAAAAATGCATGTAAAAATTATGGTAAGTACCTTAACATATAATTTAGAAAGTTTTGTTCGCAGGCATCAATCTCTTCTTATGATTAATTCGCTGGTCCAATTTCAACCAGATGCAAAACATCTTAGAATTTAATAAAAAGTGTTGGAGAAGATCATTGAACTATAGTTATTTGTAAAAAAAAAAAAAAACTAATATCAAAACAACTTGAGTATGTATAAATTTCCATGCTTGATTCATGCAGCCAACCTGAAGAACTCTTTAGAATCCTAGTAAGGGATAAACATAATTGATCAGTTCATAAGGTTAATTAACATAATAATGTTTACAATCAGAAAATTATAAAGACAACATATATTAGACATATACTATTATTCATGTTATAAAACAAAAGAACACTATTACATGTTATAAAATTGATAAAGGATAAACTGTATTTGGTGTTGAATGATCTATATGATGGCACATTTAGAAATGCAAAGAAGCTCTCATTGCATACTAGATAATAAAGCTTCTAATATTTGTGCAGCTTTAAGATGAAAAACGATAAATCCTCATAAAATTAAACAAATCAACTTCTTATATGCATCAAACAACAATTACTCCAAACTCAACAATACTAATTAGAAAGTTAGGTTTCACGTATTCAATGCCGTTAGTAAAATCCCCCATATACAAAACCAAAAAACGTATAGCCCAGATTGTAAAGCCACTCTGGTGACTGGTGTTGTTTTTTAAACAAAGGTAAATAAGTACTGTGAAATTTACAATTTACTTACCAGAAACTTCTATTGTGAAGATTAAAGAACAGGGTCTCCGAAATTTTGAATTCATGAAGATTCATTGAAGATTGTCAATCTATTATGGAATAAAGATGAAATTGATTGTCGAAAAATGTCGATGAATCTTGAATGTCGATTGATTTCTACTTCTTCCGTTTCCAATAAGAGTAATTAATGTCTTGAATCGGAGATTGGGTACTGATGGAACTAGGGAAACGAATTAGAAATACCCAGACCCAGCCATCAAAACCTTCTGCAATTCCACTTCCACCTATTTGTTTGTATTTTACTTTTGGACCGACCCCAACAAAAATCCAACTTAATATATTTGATTCTTTTTGAAAAAATGGGGGCCCTAAAAGTTTAGGGGCCCCAAGCCCTAGCCTCACTTCTTAGGCCTATTGGGCCGGCCCTGCCAATATCCATGGTGGTACGCCATATTTGTTTTTCCTTAACTACATCAACTAATAATGGCATTGACACAATCTTCAAGTGTTGATGCAAATGAATCCGTACAAACATATGTAGCAGCGTGAGGGTGTGATCACAAAACGACCAGGCGTGATGGCAACTACGATTTCGAAGGTGGTGAAAGGTACTAATGTGGCATGAATCACACCATGAGGTGTTGAGTTTTAACCTGTTAGCTTTTTCTGTTTGGTCTAATAATAACTTTTAGTGAATTATTAAGTAATGCATTGAAAGCATATCTAATGCCAAGTCTCGTCTTTTTTTTCTTATAAGTTATTAATAGGGTTGTGCTGGGGACACCGTTGGGGTTTTTGGTGGTAGGCCGGTTCAAACGGTCACGGTTAGGGCTTGCGGTCATATTTTGGCCCCTAACCGTGACCGCAAGGCCTTGCTGTCACGGTTTAGGCTGGTACTACCCGTGACCTCGTGACAACAAAACGACAAAATGGCCTGATAAAGTTGAAAAGCGTTCACCAAACCGTCACGATTTGGCCTAACCGTGACCTCTAGGGTACGAGATCTCAGTTTAAGGTACGAGGTAGACGTGATTCTGACAGAAGGTCGGGAATCGCGCCACGAACCGTCACGTGGAGGCCAAACCGTGACGGTTTGTGCACCAGATTTTCACCTTAAATACCTTTCCTCTTTCAACACTCCGCATCGAATCATCTCATTCGAAACTTTTCATTTGAGCTTTCATTCATCCAACACTCGAGTTTTTTCAGCCTTCGTCATTCCAAAAAACACGTTAATTCGAAAATAATGTCGGGTTCGGGAGATCATTATCAAAAGCCGAAGCTTCCAGATTTGAATGAGGTGCCACATATCGAAGATTCGAAACAGGTTGAACTAGTATATGTTTTATTATAACTTATTATTTGAAATATCTAACCATTATCTTTTTTAGGAATATTACGTATACGGGAGTCACCCTCCGTGGGGGAGGAGGAAACCAACCCGTCGAACACATTTGCTCAAGAGGCGTACAACTCATTATTTGGATAGACAGGTTACGGTGAAGGGTACAGATATCCCCCTTGCAATTCGTACGGGCATGCCCCGAACACGTACCACTCACAAACAGAGCTGGATTACGGACATCCCCGTACCAGTCAGAACTAGAAATTACACACGTGTCATTGTGGTGGGTCGGTCACGAAAAAAGGATGTGGAACTATTATGCAATCGTAGTGGTGAACCTAAATTCACTGGCACAAGTAGACGTACTGGGAGCATAAAGAAGGGATGTCCCTTTAAACTCGTAGTGAAGTACGTAGGAAAGAGTGGCAGTTGGATGTTAGAGGTGAGAAACGAGACGCATAACCACGATCCTGTTGTGTACGAAGAGGGCCACGCGCATCTTAGGAAGATGACTGCCGAAGAAATTGATCTTGTCGAGAAGTTACACAGGCAGCACGTGCGGCCACGACATATCCATTCAGCCGTAGCCCGCAAGGGAGCACTTTCCCCACAGCGTCTGTGTTGTTCAAGACATGTACAATCTGACGTCGAAGTTTAGGGCTGAGGGGAGAAAATGCATGACACCAATGCAGGAACTTGAAAACCTGCTACAATCTAAAGAGTTCGTGTATGAAAGACGAACGAATGCAACTACTAAGGCCGTGGAAGATGTTTTCTTTTGTCATCCTACTTCGTATAAAATGTGGCGCGCATTCCCGCACGTGATGTTGATAGACACGACGTACAAGACCAACATGTACAACATTCCGTTTGTTCAGGTTATTGGCGTTACGTCGACGTCGAAGTCGTTTTGTATTGCGCATGCATTTATATCGAGGGAAAGGCAGGACAACTTCACATGGATACTGGAGCGGATCAGAGATATGCTCGATGGGTGTGTGGAGCCCCGCGTTATTGTCACAGACAGGGACCTGGCCGCTCACCATCTTCCACCACCACCACCGCCGCTCACCATCTTCCACCACCACCGCCACTCACCATCTGCGCACCACCACCGCCGCTGCACCACCGCCGCTGCAACACCGCCATCACACCACCACCGCCGCTACATTATCGTTTTCGGTACGTAATTTTCCGCTTTAATCCATAGAGGTAAACATAGATTTGATAGGTTTTCCTAAATAGATTTGATAGATTTTCCCAATTAGATTTGATAGGTTGTTCCAAATAGATTTGATAGGTTTTCCCTTATAGATTTGATAGGTTTTCCCGTATGTGTAGCGTAGTTTGTCGACGGTTTATTATTATTATTATTAGAAATAATAATAAATAATAGTAATAATAATAGTTATAATAACAATAGTAATAGTAATATTAATAATACTAATAGTAATAATAATAGTAATAATAGTAATAATAATAATAGTAAATAATAATAATAATAGTTATAATAGTAATAGTAATAATATAGTAATAATAGTAATAATAAATAATAATAATAAATAATAGTTATAATAGTAATTGTTGGATTTAGATTGTATAGGACTAGATCATTTTTGTATAGGCTTAGTACTTGTATCAAGTCTTGTAATTAACACTTGTAATAGTCAATATATATATATATATATGTATTGAATCTATAGGTTAACCCCATATATATGTGTGTTGATTTGTGACTTGACAGGGAGAAACAATATACTTGGATGGTTTCCTGAATTCCTGAAATTGACCAAGTGTAAGAAACATCTACGGATGAACATTATTGTTAATCCGTAGATATGTTTCTTACAAGATTAAATGACCAAGTGAATGTTCCTGCGGATGATCAAGGACAATGAAGAGAAGACTCCTACGGAAGAAGAATTTCCTACGGAAGAACAACACTCCTACGGAAGAGCAAATCATCTACGGAAGAACAAAAGTTCTGCGGACGACAAAGCTTCTGCGGAAGAACAGAATACTTGTATGATTTCAAATATCAACAAGTCAAACAAGTCAACCAATCAATAACAAATCCCGAGAGATCCGATGTTTCCTTAGCCGACTCAAATCATCTATAAATATGAGTCCTAGGTTTCACATCTCGAAGAACACAATCAATCAATATTACGGCTGTCGAGTTACATCATTGTGCAACCCTAATCGCCGTCACATCAACATTATTCGATTCACTGAATTCGTTATTCATAGTTATTCATTATTATTCTTTTATAATCATTGCTTTATAGTTAATGAAATACGTTTGAATAATTATTGATTTCGCATTTATTGTGTTTCTGTGGTTGTGTTCATCTTTAATCATTAAACCAATTAAACGTCAATTAGTGATAATTCCGCGATCATTAAATTGATTTATTTTAATACTGGTAATTCCTGAATTGCGATCCTTGAATTCACAGTAATAGTAATAATAGAAATAATAATAATAGAAATAGTAAATAATAATAATAATAGTTTAAATAGTAATAGTAATAATAAATAATAATAATAATAATAGTTAAATAATAATAATAATAATAGTTATAATAGTAATAGTAGTAATAATAATAATATAATAATAATAATAATAATAATAATAATAGTAGTAGTAGTAGTAGTAATAGTACTAATAATAAGAATAATAATATATAATATATAGTAATAATAAATAGTAATAATAATAATAATAATAATAATAATAGTAATAATAATAGTAATAATAATTATAGTAATAGTAATAATAATACTAATAATAATAATATATACATAATAATAATACCAATAATAATAATAGTATACATAATAATAATAATAATAGTATACATAATAATAATAATAATAGTAATAATACCAATAATATAATGATAATAATTAATCGTCAACCATTAATTTTATAAACATAGTAAATAATGATAAAGACGTTTTTTTTCGCAGATATGGATGCCGACGATGCTTTATTCCCGGCATTGATGACTGCCAGTTTTTACAGTTCGAGCAGGGGACTACACCGTACGAGCGGTTCAGGACCCTGAGAGCACGAGTGCCGACATCGGGGACCGTCCTGTCGGAGGACTTCTTACAGCTCGTTGAGAGCGGGACCGTTTTTTGAGATTATCAGCGAGGACGGCCCGTGGGAGCAGCTGTTCCGGATGAGCGACGATGCCCATCGAGAGCTGACCGTGGAGTTCTACTGCACCTTTACATTCCGTCCACGCGAGTAGGGACTTACGGAGCTGAACGAGGACGACATAGCGGACGGTCGTGCGCCCGCGGAGGTTACTTTCCGGTTGTTCGGCCACCTCCACCGCATGTCACTTCGGCGGTTCGCTGTCGTCAGCGGCCTCTACACGGAGGTGGAGGTCAGACAGCCGATGCACACCGCGGCCTTGATCCGCGGGGCCGACGGTTCCAATCAGGTCTGGTGGCCTGCCATTGGCGACGGACCGTACGGTGGTGATACGAGGTCATCTCATATACGAGACCCTCTGTGTAGATACATTCATCGACTCATCGCCACGTCCGTCGCCAGTTGTGGGGCGGGGACCGACAGGGTCAATGCCGCCTACCTTTTTTTCTTTGGGGTGTACTCAAACACTGACACTGCCACCTCGCGCATGCCCTCGCTGATTATTTTGCTAGTTATTATCATCGGCAGTCGCGAGGGGCGATAGTGGGCGGGAACATCGTTTCCCCGATCACTCGGGGCTTGGGGTACGCGCACGCCATGTGTAACATCCGGTTTCTAAATCCGGACTTGTAATTATATGATAGTTATGATTAATTAACTAAGTTGAGTTTGTTTGATTGTTTTGGTGTTTAGTCGCATGACTTGCATACGAATGAACTTCAGTCGCACTCCTTTGTGCGATTGAGACTCAGTCGTACGAATAGTAGGCGTATGAGCTTCAGTCGCACGATTCAGTCGTACGAATGGTTTAGTCGTGCGACTGGAAGTGAGGCGGTTAAGTTGTAGGAATGGATAAGTATGGCGGTGCATAGGGTTAAGGCAGATTCTTATCTGCATCATCTTCAATCTCTTGTTCTCTTTACACCCAAAATACCCTGTTCTTGCCAACTGACTAGGCCGAACTCCGTTTTGGTAAGTTTGGGCATTGCGGATCAAATTTGGAGATGTTATAAGCTGTGTAAATGGTTGAATTGATCCAACAACGTGTTCTAAATCATTGAATTGGTCTGGTTCATTTCTTAATTAAAATCCGGGAATTCGGATCCAAGTTTTTGTGTAGTTTTGATGAAATAATGGTCCGAAACCATTGTAAATAATGTGTATATGATTTGTTTTGAATATAACATAATTTGGATGGTTAAAACTCAACTTTTGAGTGAGTTTGGATCAAAAAACGTCAAGAACACAGCTGCTGATCCGTTTCAGACGAATGGGTTCAATCGTATGCCTCAGTCGTACGAATGAGAGTCTAATCGTGCGACTGAGTACGAATGGAGGTTCAGTCGTACGACTGGGAACCCAGTTGCCTGGTTAGGTGGCCGAATGAAGACGAGTGAACACTGGGTAAGAATGAGAACTCAGTCGTGCGAATGAGTGGCTAGTCGTACGGCTGAAGGTTCAGTCGCATGGTTCATCTGCATAGGTCCAGTCGCATGAGTGCTCATTCGCATAAGTGTTCAATCGCATAAGGGCCCTGTTTGAGAATAAGTTTACTGAGTAAGGTTTATTGCTTTAGATATACCCTGATTAGAGGAAGGACTAGTTACCTTGTGTACGTGGATTGTGTAGACTGTGGTGAGGAAGTTGATAAGGTGAGTTCTAAGCCCTTTTCAAATGTTTGGTTTTAACATTCGGGCTAGCACACATACAATGATAAATGAATTGAATGTTTTAGTACCAGAATTGTGATAGTGATGTTGATATGTTTCTAACATGGACGCTATCCCGGAGTTGTTGCTGGCATTGGATATATGGCAATATATAATTAAATACAATTATATGTAAATGTTTTAAAAGTTGGGTTAATATATAATATTGTTTAAAGTCTTCCGCTGTAAGTAGAAAGCTCTGATTTATGTTTGAAATATTAATCCACTGCATGACGTGCCTCCGGTGCCCTGCCGGGTTTAAGGCGTCACAGGTTGGTATCAGAGCAGTAGTTAAAGGGATCTAGTGTCATAATAACTAGACTTTAACTAGAAAATAGATATGCCAGCAGGGATAGCTAGATAGAATAGTTTATTAAACAAGAGAAGGTGATGGGACTATCATGAGAAGGAATAACGAGAATAGTAAAAGTAAAGTAAACATTAATAGTACTTGGCCAACATTATTAATAATTTACTTTACTTATAGTATTCTGGTTATATACTTACATGCGAGTACCAAATAATCCTGATCTCGTTTTAATAGGATATGGCTGATAGAGAGAGTGAAGAATGCAAGGTGGAACCTCGGAAAGAAATGTTGATGAGAGCACCGAGGTGCTCAGTATGACGAGACAACAATTCCGTGATGCAATTGCTGAGGAGGTTCGTAAAGCCTTGAATGTAGCTAGACCTGATGAAAATAGAATTGTTGATAAAGCTGAAGGGTCTAGCGAGAAAGGGAGTTACGTATAGTCAGTTTAAAGAGTGTAATCCTCCACGATTTTCTGGGGCTATGGATGTGGTAGCCACTTATAAATGGCTTCGGGAAATGGAAGCCGTGATTAAGTTGAGTGAGTGTAGGGAGGATCAAAAGTAAAGTTTGCAGCCCACTCGTTTGTAGGTGAGGCTCTGTATTGGTGGGATACAATTATCCAAACGTTAGGTGAGGAGGCTACTGACAAAATGTTATGGCCTGAATTAGAAAGTTAGTGTCGGAAAAGTTTTGTCCGAAGGGTGAGATGGATCGTATAGAGATGAGTTTCCTGCAGTTTCAGGCAGGTAATATGTCCCATAGGGAATACACGTCTAAGTTTGAAGAGATGGTGCGGTTGGTGCCTCATTTGGTGGTTCCTGAAGAAAAGAAAATCTTGAGGTACACTCAGGGGTTGCCTCAGGAGGTTAGAAAGTTGGTTAGATAATCTGCTCCGAGTAGTTATCAGTTAACGGTAAACTTTGCAGCAGATATGTATCAAAAAGTTTATGGTAGTAATGTTGCTCCTGATGGGAGTAAAAGGAGGCGTGAAGAACCTGTAGTACAAAGAAGATTTGAGAATCCAAGTTTTCAGAAGAAGGGTAAGTTTGGAAGGGGTCAATTCCAAAAGAATGTCGGAAATGAACTGCCACGTTACGGGAAATGTGGCAGGCTACATAAGGGTGAATGCATGATTGGTAATAGAACTTGTTTTAAGGTGGAAGGTTAGGACATTATGCTAATGAATGTAATGAAAGCCCTCATAGATGTTATGAGTGTGGAGAAACGGGGCATATTCGGAGTGAATGTCCAAGATTAGTTGTTAGAAAGCCTGAACCGGCTAGATCGATAAAAGGGTCAGGAGAAGGGTCGAGTGTGGCGAAAGGGCGAGCTTATTCTATGTCAGCTAATGAGGCTAAAGCTTTGCCAGATGTAGTCTCAGGTACGTTTCTAGTTAATGGAATTCCAGCTAACGTGTTATTTGATTCTGGAGCAAGTGGAAGTTTCGTATCTGTTGATTTTTGTCCTATGCTTGCGTGTGAAATTCGACCATTAGAGGTAGCCTTTATAGTTGAAACTGCTAATGATAGATCTGTGATGATTAGTAGTATGATTGATGGTTGTTATATTGAATTAGAAGGATATAAGTTACCTGTTTAACTATATCCAATGGTGTTAGGAGGGTTTGATGTAGTATTGGGTATGGATTGGTTGGTAAACCATGAGCCCATATTGTATGTAATAAGAAGTTAATTCGGTTAAGAACACCAGATGGGAAAACGATCAATGTATATGGTGATAGAGAGGAGTCAACGGTGAAAATAATATCTATGATAAAAGCTGATAAGTTAACGAGCCGCGGGTGTGCATCTTATTTAATATATGTAATTGATTCTCAAAGCCTGTAAGAAAGATAGAGGACATCCCTGTGGTTAGAGATTTGTAGATGTGTTTCCAGAGGAATTACCGGATATTCCTCCAGATCGTGAAGTTGAGTTTAGAATTGATTTGATTCCGGGTGCTAAGCCAGTTGCTAAGTCACCTTATAGATTAGCTCCATCGGAATTGAAGGAATTAATGAAGTAGACTGAAGATTTGTTAGAAAAAGGTTTTATTAGACCCAGTTCTTCCCCGTGGGGTACTCCAGTATTGTTTGTGAAGAAGAAAGATGGGAGTATGCGTATGTGTATCGACTACAGAGAATTAAACAAGTTGATGATAACGAACAAGTATCCACTTCCACGAATAGATGATTTGTTTGATCAGCTACAAGGAGCCAGTTGGTTTTCTAAGATAGATCTCCGATCTGGTTACCATCAGTTGAAAGTTAAGGAGGAAGATATACCTAAAACGACGTTTCGTACCCGTTACAGTTACTATGAATTTTTGGTTATGTCCTTTGGGTTAACAAATGCACCTACTGCTTTTATGGATTTGATGAATAGAGTGTGTAAGCCAATGTTAGATAGATCAGTAATTGTGTTTATAGATGATATTGATCTACTCGAAGAATGAGGGAGATCATGCCTGTCATCTTCGGGAAGTGTTGGAAAGATTAAGAAAAGAAAGACTTTACGCAAAGTTTTCTAAGTGTGAGTTTTGGTTGCGGGAAGTACAGTTTTTGGGACATGTGATCAATGCAGATGGTATTTTAGTAGACCCTACCAAGATTGAAACAGTAGTGAAGTGGAGTCCTCCGAAAACGCCATCTGAGATCCGTAGTTTCTTGGGTCTGGCTGGTTATTATAGAAGATTTATTCAGGATTTTGCCAAAATTACATCCCTGTTAACGAAGTTGACAAAAAGAATGAAGAATACGTTTGGGGACCAGAACAAGAAAATGCATTTCAAGAACTGAAGCAGAAATTAACCCAGTCACCAGTATTTCGTTGCCAGATGGAAATGAAGATTTGGTGATTTATTCAGATGCTTCGTATCAAGGTTTAGGCTGTGTATTGATGCAGAGGGACGAGTGATAGCTTATGCTTCCACACAATTGAAAGAACATGAAAAGAATTATCCAACATGATCTAGAATTGGCAGCAGTGGTATTTGCCTTGAAGATATGGAGGCATTACTTATATGGGACGAAATGTACGATTTACACGGATCATAAGAGTTTGAAATATTTCTTTGATCAGAAGGAATTGAACATGCGCCAGCGGAGATGGTTAGAGTTGGTGAAAGATTATGATTGTGAAATACTTTACCATCCGGGCAAAGCAAATGTGGTTGCTGACGCGTTAAGTAGAAAGAATGAACACCCTTCGATCCGAGTTAAGTCATATAAGTTAGTAATAACCCCAGATTTTATGCACCAGTTACGAGAAGCTCAATTAGAAGCATCGAAAGAAGAGAACGTGAAGCGAGAACGAATGAAGGGTCAAGCGAAAGATTTAGAAGAAAATAGTTTTGGGGTCAAGATAAAATGTGGTCGTATATGGGTTCCGATTAAGATGAGGATTTGGTGTTAGATGAAGCTCATAAGTTCAGATATTCTATACATCCTGGTGCTACTAAGATGTACAAAGATTTAAAACAAGAATATTGGTGGCCCGGTATGAAGTTTAATGTGATGCAGTACGTAAATAGATGTTTGACGTGTCTTCAGGTCAAAGCTGAGCATCAGAACCATATGGTAAGCTTCAACCTTTAGAGATCCCAAAATAGAAGTGGGAGGAATTGACAATGGATTTCATAACTAAGCTTCCACGTACAGCTAAAGGTTATGATATCATTTGGGTCATAGTGGATAGGTTGACACGTAGTGGGCATTTCTTACCAATTAAGGAGACGTATAACTCCGAGAAGTTAGCAGAATTGTTTATTCGAGAAAATATTGCTCGTCATGGGGTACCAGTATCTATTGTGTCAGATAGAGATACGCGTTTTACTTCAAGGTTTTGGAGAAAGTTTCATGAAGATATGGGTACTCGTTTATTACACAGCACATCTTTTCACCCAGAAACTGATGGGTTGACTGAAAGGACTATCCAAACAGTTTAAGATATGTTACGAGCTTGTGTTATAGATTTCGGGGGTAGCTGGGATAGTCATCTGCCATTAGTAGAATTCTCCTACAATAACATTATCATTCTACGATTGGGAGAGCCCCTTATGAGATGTTATATGGAAGAAAGTGCAGGAGTCCGATATGCTGGGGAGAAGTTGGGCAGAAAGAGTTGGGCAGTCTGGAAATTGTGCAGGCTACAAATGAGAAGTTGGATCAAATTAAAGCTCGGTTTAAAGCGGCTCAGGATCGACAAAAGTCTTATGAAGATAAAAGGCGGAGGCATATAGAATTTGAAGTAGGGGATAAAGTTATGTTGAAAGTATCCCCTTGAAAAGGAATTATAAGGTTCAGGAAGAGAGGAAAGTTAAGTCCTCGTTTTATAGGATCGTTTAGAATTATAGAACGGATTGGGGAAGTGGCCTATAAACTAGAATTACCCGATCAGTTGCAAGGAATTCACCCAACTTTTCATGTATCCCAATTGCGCAAGTGTTTGGCTAATGAGAATGCTTATGTACCTTTAGATGATATAGAGTAGATGATAAGTTGAACTATGTTGAGAAACCTACTGCTATAGTAGACAGAAAGGTGAAAAGGCTGAGAATAAAACTATTGAGTTAGTTAAAGTGCAGTGGTCGAATAGAAAGGGATCTGATTTCACTTGGGAATCAGGAGATGAGATGAAGAGAGATTATCCCCAGTTGTTTGAATAGTCGGTTTCGAGGACGAAACCTATTTGAGGGGGGGGGGAGAGTTGTAACATCCGGTTTCTAAATCCGGACTTGTAATTATATGATAGTTATGATTAGTTAACTAAGTTGAGTTTGTTTGATTGTTTTGGTGTTTAGTCGCATGACTTGCATACGAATGAACTTCAGTCGCACTCCTTATATGCGATTGAGACTCAGTCGTACGAATAGTAGGCGTATGAGCTTCAGTCGCACGATTCAGTCGTACGAATGGTTCAGTCGTGCGACTGGAAGTGAGGCGGTTAGTTGTAGGAATGGATAAGTAAGGCGGTGCATAGGGTTAAAGGCATATTCTTATCTGCATCATCTTCAATCTCTTGTTCTCTTTACACCCAAAATACCCTGTTCTTGCCAACTGACTAGGCCGAACTCCGTTTTGGTAAGTTTTGGCCATTGCAGATCAAATTTGGAGATGTTATAAGCTGTGTAAATGGTTGAATTTTATCCAACAATATGTTCTAAATCATTGAATTGGTCTGGTTTATTTATAAATTAAAATCCGGGAATTCGGATCCAAGTTTTCGTGTAGTTTTGATGAAATAATGGTCCGAAACCATTGTAAATGATGTGTATATGATTGTTTTGAATATAACATAATTTGGATGGTTAAAACTCAAATTTTGAGTGAGTTTGGATCAAAAACGTCAAGAACATAGCTGCTGATCCATTTCAGACGTATGGGTTCAATCGTATGCCTCAGTCACACGAATGAGAGTCTAATCGTGCGACTGAGTACGAATGGAGGTTCAGTCGTACGACTTGGAACCCAGTCGCCTGATTAGGAGGCCGAATGAAGACGAGTGAACACTGGGTACGAATGAGAACTCATCGTGCGAATGAGTGGCTAGTCGTACGGCTGAAGGTTCAGTCGCATGGTTCATCTGCATAGGTCCAGTCGCATGAGTGCTCATTCGCATAAGTTTTCAATCGCATGAGGGCCCTGTTTGAGAATAAGTTTACTGAATCAAGGTTTATTGCTTTAGATATACCCTGATTAGAGGAAGGACTAGTTACCTTGTGTATGTGGATTGTGTAGACTGTGGTAAGGAAGTTGATAAGGTGAGTTCTAAGCCCTTTTCAATGTTTGGTTTTAACATTCGGGCTAGCACACATACAATGATAAATGAATTGAATGTTTTAATACCAGAATTATGATAGTGATGTTGATATGTTTCTAACAGTTTGTAAAGCTGTTAGGGGGAAAGTGGGGGTAATAAATGATTACCTGAACATTGTTAATCATTACATGATGGTAATGATTGCAATGGGTCAGTAGAGTGTAAAAGATGGTCATCTGAACATTGTTAATCATTACGTGATGGTAATGATTCCAATAGGTCAGATGGGGTGTAATAATTAATGAAAATATGTTAAAACTGGTGCTAAAGAAAGAATGTGTGGGGTGTAAATGAATGTGATAATATTGGCAATAAGTAAAAGAAATGTTTTTAAAATGGTAATGTGATGTAAATCTCAACAGGCCAGTTAGGGTAAGATGCCTGGGTGTGAAACTGTACAGTTTGATAGGAGTGATGACGATCACTCAGCTTTGTGAACATCTTGTGGTGACGACCCTAGATGATTAATTGGCATCCTACTGGATGAGAGATAGAAACTGGGTGTAGAAACTGGTAGTTGCTGGATGTGGGCAACCGACTTTCTGGGTGTAGTAACTGGTAGTTGCTGGATGTGGGCAACCGACGTTACTGGGGATGGGAAACCGGTAGTTGCTGGATGTGGGCAACTGACGTTTCTGGGTGTAGTAACTGGTAGTTGCTGGATGCGGGCAACCGACGTTACTGGGTATGGGAAACCGGTAGTTGCTGGATGTGGGCAACCGACATTTCTGGTATGGGTAACTGGTAGTTGCTGGATGTGGCAACCGACGTTACTAATGTGGGAACTGATAGTTGCTAGATGTGGGCAACCGACGTTCGGTGGGACAGGTCCAGTGGACAAAGTAATGATAAAAGTTGAATTTATAATATTACCAATATAAATATAACTCTTGTGTGTGTAAAGGTGCGGTTAATGTTTTAATGAAAATGTAGAACTCACCAGTTTACTGATGTTTTGAGTATGTTGTGTGTGCTAGGTAAGGAGGGATCCTCTAATAATAGAGGAAAGCAAGTATGAGCTGAACAAGGACGCTATCCCGGAGTAGTTGCTGGCATAGGATATAGGGCAATATATAATTAAATACAATTATATGTAAAATGTTTTAAAATTTAGGTTAATATATAATATTGTTTAAAGTCTTCAGCTGTAAGTAGAAAGCTCTGATTTATGTTTGAAATATTAATCCAACTGCATGACGTGCCTCCGTGCCCTGCCGGGTTTAGGGCGTCACACCGTGTCCCAGCTCCCGCTACCTCCGACATCTTGCACGTGGCCGGCCGGACCACCGTCATTGGGATGAGGATCGTTCGGAGGTTCCCCGACGCACGTGGCACCTGCTCAGTAGATACCATGAGCTCGTGCCATGGGTGCCCGAGCCGTTGGTGGACCCCCCCGAGCTGGCGGGGGCTGAGGTCCACCTTCAGGATGCCCACGAGCCCCTTGGCGGCAGGAGGATCAGCCCATTCCCCCGCCGCACGACCTGGACCCGCCCCAGCATCCTCAGCGCGTGTACCATGCCGTGTGATTGCCTGCTCATGTTCTTGATATGCTTCAGGACACACGAGACAAGGTCACGAGGCTGGAGGATACGACCACGAGGCTGCATGATATGATGGACTGGGTCATCCAGCACATGGTCGCGGACTATGCGCCTCGGGTACGCCGATGTTATCACAGCCATCGAGGCGGTTAGATGTAAGGCCCCGCTCACCGGGCACCCTACAGTCGGTCCTTTCATTGCATATATTTTAGATAACAATGTATAAACATACTTTTAATACATGATCATAACATACCAGCGGAATTAATAAAGAAAACATATATACATTCTCATTCATTCATAAGAGTCATTACATACTTGACACGATTACAAAATACAACTTTCTTTACACTTCCTAACTTTACTATGATTGCTGGGGAGACACATAAAAACCCGAGATTTACCTACAATCTCGTTTATTTCGAATCCTCAGCAATCATAGGGGCATACTATACTATGATTGCTGCTGATGCATATTCCTCAACAATCATAGGGTCGTACAGCGACCTCTACCGAAATAAGAAAATATATTTTTCTTCATAAAGAAGATATTAAATTTAAAATATAAAAGGAGATTTCTTGAGTAATCTCGTTGATTCAGATCCTCAAGAAATCTCGTAATGGCAGGCAACGTGACTTGTTGCGTGCGTTATGGGCCCGCAACACGTGACGTTGCAGCATTACAAAATGGAGAATGCCCTCCCAAAAGAGCTGAGCAGCCGCCTCGTGCCATCCTCAGCAACACTACCTGCGATCTGGAAACACATAAAAGTCAGCGTTGCTGAGTGAGTTCTAGTTTTATAAATAGTATATAAAATACCCTTTTCTGTATTATACTATACTGTACTGTATATGCGAGCACGCATCAACTGTGTGAACAAATAATGTTCGTTCTCTGTACTATAGGCCTTGTCTGTAACTTTATCTTTATGTTTCACTTTCTATGTGGACCAGTGGGCGATACCCCAACTATGTGCGCGAGGGGAGAATGGATGTCGGGCCATCTATATGCTCCGAAGAGCCAACTGTGTTTCCCCCGAAAGGGATATGTGTATCCCCCCGAAGGTTCAACGGTTCCCCCGAAAGGGCTATGTATACTATGTACAAGGCCGACCCGAACATCCGGGGCACGTCCAAAGGTCCTGCCAATCTCAATTGATTGACCCTGTGTGCGTCAGTGGGTAGCTAGCCCGCCACACAGTTGAGCTAACGACACATAGTCGTGTAACTCCTATATGCTTGCAAGACTTGTTACTTTCATTACTGTTCCTTTCTCTTTCTTTATTACTCTTTCTCTGTGCTTTACATAATACTTTCATTAAAGATATCATGTATACTATGGGGGATAAGCATGCATCGAATCAAGACACATTAATATTTACAATTCATCAGTGTTCATCATCTATCATGGCAACATCATAACTAGCATACATACATTACACATACACTTCTTTATCCAATCACATCAGCCCTATTCGGGCGACTGAACATACCCTAGTCGCATGGTTTCCATGCGACTGAGTCATGCGATTGGACTTCTATGCGACTGAATCCTCAGTCGGGCGTCTGTATTACTATGCGAATGGGTCGATGCGACTGAATCCTCAGTCGGGCGTCTGTACTACTATGCGAATGGGTCTATGCGACTGAACTACTCTGCGATTGGGCTTATGCGACCGAAATCCTCGATCGCATAGCCTACCGTGCGACTGAGACTCAATCGTGCGATTGGACCTCAATCGGGCGATTGGACAACAACCGATACTCATTCGGCCGAATGGCCCTTCAGTCGCATAACCCTAACTGGGCCGCGACTGGAGTTCTTCAAGAACAGTAGTCGCGAACCTAAGTGCTCAGACCCACCTTAACCCGTTTTTAACCCAATTGACCCTCCCAAAGCTTAGGGATTCATACTAGGACATCATACAAGCATGTGCAAGTCCTATATCACACTATAACACATTATCTAAGATTTCATCAAATGGGTCAACTATACACTTTTACAAAACTAGGGTTATTATGTGATCCAGCCCCAAATCAGTTAAAAACATGTAAATGAGGGGTCCTAGAACTCACATTACAGGTAGAAGTAGATGAACTTCGACTTTGACTATCTTCTCGACGGATTCGGAGCTCGGGCAGCACTTTCCCCCCTCTTCTCTTCTGTTCTCGGTCGCTCACTCTCTCTCCCCGACTGAAAAATGGGAGGAGAATGGAGCTGCTCCCCTTTTATACCCACCTCTCAGTCGCATCTGGTCCAGGGCGACTGGACCTTCAGTCGCATCAACACCATGCGATTGGACCCCAATCGCACCTGTTCCATTCGGCTCATACTTCATTCGGGCGATTGAACTCCAATCGTGCGGTTGAGCTCCAATCGGCCGAATAGCCATGCGGTTGAACTTCAATCGCATAAATCACAGGCGACTGAAGCTCAGTCGCATCACATGCTGAGAAGTCAACTTCCGGGTGTTACAAGTCCACCCCCCTTATTTTAGGTTTCGTCCCCGAAACCTGTCATTCTTCGAACAATCGTGGGTAATGCTGTCTCATTTCTTCTTCAGTCTCCCACGTCGACTCGGACCCCTTCCTGTGCCGCCACTGTACACGCACAAGGGGAACCACTTTATTTCTCAATCTCTTTTCTTTGCGATCTATGATCGCCACTGGTTGCTCTACATAATTGAGCTTTTCGTCTACCTCGATATCACCCAGTGGAACGACCATGTCTTCGTCTGCCAAACATTTCCTCAGATGAGACACGTGGAAAGTCGGGTGAATTCCACTTAGTTCGTCTGGCAGATCCAACCTATAAGCCACCTCCCCCACTCGAGCAACAATTCGGAAAGGGCCTATATATCGCGGACTCAACTTACCCCGCTTTCGGAATCGAATGATCCCTTTCCAAGGTGAGACCTTCAACATACCCGGTCTCCCACTTGGAACTCTTTGGTCGGCGTCGCTTGTCGGCATACGACTTCTGTCGGTCTTTGGCTGCCTTCATATACGCTTTAATTCTTTCGAGCTTTTCAGTCGTAGCCTCTACCACTTCGACGCTTCCCAATTCTTTCTGACCAATTTCACCCCAACAGACGGGGGTCCTGCATCTTCTACCGTATACATCTCGTAGGGCGGCATGCCAATACTAGCGTGATAACTATTGTTGTACGAGAACTCAGCTAACGGTAGATGGTCATCCCAACCTCCCCCGAAGTCGATAACACACGCTCGGAGCATGTCCTCCAAAGTCTGAATGGTCCTTTCTGACTGACCATCAGTTTGAGGATGATAAGCCGTGCTAATATGCAACCTCGTCCCATGGCATCGTGGAATTTCTTCCAGAATTTGGATGTAAACCGGGTGTCGCGGTCAGATACAATCGACACCGGTACACCCGTGACGAGTCACAATCTCTTTGATGAACAGATCAGCCAACTTCTCGGACGAATATGTCTCCCGCATGGTAAAAGTGAGCACTCTTCGTCAGTCGATCCACAATCACCCAGATCGTATCATACCCTTTCGGGTACGTGGCAGCTTCGTGATAAAATCCATGGTGATGTGCTCCCACTTCCATTCCGGTATGTCCAACGGCTGAATCTTTCCATACGGCTTCTGGTGCTCCGCCTTTACTTGCAAGCACGTGAGGCATTTACTCACATACTCCACCACTTCGCGTTTCATACCCGGCCACCAATAATCTTTCTTCATATCTTGGTACATCTTGGTGGCGCCGGATGAATGGAGTATCGTGACTTATGAGCTTCATCCATAATCTTCATTCGTAGATCCCCGAGACGAGGAATCCACATACGCCCAAACCGAGTTCTAACACCCGTTGCGTTCTCACCCAACTCCGCGACCAGACCTCTCATGCGTTCAGAGTTAAGATGTTCGTCTTTCAAAGCCTCATCTTGAAACTCTTTGACCTGTTTCATCACGTCGGAGGTCATGATTAGCTGGTACGCCTTCACTCGAATTGGCTCGGGCCTCTCCTTTCGGCTAAGGGCATCCGCCACACACGTTGGCTTTGCCCGGATGGTAATGGATCTCACAGTCATAGTCCTTTATGAGCTCCAACCATCGCCGTTGCCTCATGTTCAGATCTTTTTGCTCGAAGAAGTACTTCAAGCTTTTGTGATCCGTGAAGATGGTGCACTTCGTCCCATACAGTAGTGCCGCCAGATCTTCAACGCGAAAACCACAGCTGCTAGCTCCAAGTCATGAGTAGGGTAATTAACCTCATGAACTTTCAGCTGTCGGGATGCATAGGCTATCACTTTTCCTCTCTGCATTAATACACACCCCAACCCCGAGTAGGAGGCATCAGAATAAACCACCAAATCTTCACTCCCTTCGGGTAATGCCAATACTGGAGCTTGGGTCAATCTTGTCTTCAGTTCTTCGAATGCCTTCTCTTGAGCTTGACCCCATTCAAATTTCGCATCCTTCCGGGTCAACTTGGTCAGTGGAGAAGCAATTTTGGAAAAGTCTTAGATGAACCTTCGGTAGTAACCTGCCAACCCCAAGAAACTACGGATCTCAGACGGCGTCTTCGGAGACTTCCATTGCATTACTGCTTCCACCTTCGTCGGATCAACTAGAATCCCATCCGGATTTACCACGTGACCCAAGAACTGAACTTCACGCAACCAAAATGCGCACTTGGAGAACTTTGCATACAACTTCTCCCTTCTCAGTGTCTCCAGAACTTCGCGAATGTGACCGGCATGTTCAGTCTCGCTTTTTGAATAAATCAAGATGTCATCAATGAATACAATCACTGATTTATCCAACATCGGCCGGCACACCCTGTTCATCAAATCCATAAAAGCAGCTGGCGCGTTGGTCAAACCAAATGACATAACGAGGAACTCATAATGACCGTAGCGCGTACGAAAAGCTGTTTTAGGGATATCCTGCTCCTTCACCTTCAGTTGATGGTAGCCTGATCGGAGATCTATACGTGAAAACCAACTAGCACCCTGAAGTTGATCAAACAAGTCGTCGATCCTCGGCAAGGGGTATCTGTTCTTCACTGTCAGCTTATTCAACTCGCGGTAGTCGATGCACATCCTCATGCTACCGTCCTTCTTCTTTACAAACAGGACCGGAGCACCCCAAGGTGAGATACTCGGTCGAATAAACCCCTTATCCAACAGCTCTTGTAACTGCTCCATCAACTCTTTCATCTCTGTCGGGGCCAATCGGTATGGTGCTTTGGCAACAGTTGGCGCCTGGTACTATATCAATCTGGAACTCGATCTCTCTGTCTGGTGGCAATCCCGATAAGTCTTCCGGGAACACGTCTGGGAACTCACACACAACCGGAACATCAGACAGTTGTGGTGCTGGCTTCTCTACATCTTTCACATAACATAGATAGGCCTACATCCACGCCTCATACACTTCCCCGCCACTGCCATTGAGATCACTTTCGGAATCGTAGTAACCCGATCCCCATAAACTGTCACTGGCTACCGTCAGGCGCTGTCAACTGATCATCTTCTTGCGACACACAATGTTCGCCTCGAATCTGCCAACCAATCCATTCCAAGCACCAAATCGAAACCTCCTAACGTCATCGCAAAGGGTTTAACTGGGAATTTGTGACCCTCCAGTTCTACATCGCAACCCTCAATTACCTCAGAAATCCTGGTGGTTTTACCTATAGCAGTCTCTATATCAAACGGTACCTCCACACGTCTACTACTAACGGCAATTTGGCACAAAAAGCGACAGAAATGAAACTCCTACTGGCACCGGAATCAAATAATACAGAGGCTAAAGTTTGGTTTACCAGAAACGTACCGGACACTACATCAGGGTCCGTCCTAGCCTCTTCCTGCGTCATCGTGAATGCTCTGGCGCTTGCTTTCGGACCTTCACTTCCCGTCTTCTTTACCCCAGAAGCCTCAGCCCTAGGCTTCCTACAGTCTCTAGCGATGTGACCAGGCTGACCACACCTGAAACATACGTTCATCCCCAGTCTGCATTCCCCACTGTGTTCTCTTCCCCGCATTTACCACCTTCTTTACTCCTGAACCCGACATGACCACCCGGCGGTCTCCACCTTCGTCTTCTTATTACTCGTCGAGGCACCCCCTCGACCAAACCTCTTTCCCTGCCACTTCCTTTCCTCACTTCCTTTCTTACTGCCCTCAGCCTTTACCATCGCAGCCCGTTCATCGTACAGCCTACCGCTAAATCCACCCGCCGACCTGAAGTACTGGGTCGGGCAGAAATCAATGCCAACGAATTTCGGCTGGCAACCCCTGAATAACCGTTAATTTTGCGAGACACCGGGCGTCACTTACTCCTGGCACCAACCGTGCCATGTCGTTAAACTTAGTCGTATATTGCTGATGGGTCATCGTCCCCGCTTCCAACTGCAGGAACTCTCTCTCACCCTGTCCATCTCTCGACGAGGACTAAAACTCCTCGATCACCATTCTCTTCATTCCGACCACTTCATCTTCCCAATAGCTCTACTACCCTCGGCCTGGACAATATTGTCCCACCAGCACAACGCCGTCCCCGTAAACGAGTGGGTAGCAAACTTCACCTTTTTATCCTCATGGCAATCGCTGATATCAAGGACCGCCTCCATTTCCCTCACCCATTGGTGAGCATCCGCGGCCGTGCTCGAACCATCAAATGTCGGAGGCTTGCATCTCATAAATTTCCCGTAATCAAACCCCGGGCTGTCCCCCTAACCTGTTCTTCCTCCTCTTCCTCTTCGTCTCGGACAATACCGTTTCTGCCTCTGTCTGTTGCCGTCTACCGGAGGACCGTCTCCTCTCTCGTCTATCCTCCTCCTCGTACTGCCTTTATCGCTTCGGTCATTACAGTCGGTAAGATCGTCTGCATAACCTGGTGTACTTCCTCAATCACTGCCTCTTTTACCGAGGCTCTCACTTGGCGCTTTCGTCCGTCTCTTCCTGGTGAGGAATCTCGTTCTCCTCACGACTACTTTCTCTTTCCTAAGTCTGCCTCGCGTGATACGCGGCTCATCCCACGTTCACCATCACGGGAAGCATCAGATGATCTGTCCCGACCACTTCTATCACACTGAAAGATTAAAACACCAACACGGTCATTCAAGGAAATAGCTCAGTTTATGTTAAGTACAGTAAGTCCCTAATTACAGTGGCCAGTTGTGATTAGCACTTACTCTACTCTTCGCACCCCGAGCATCACCTATCCTGACTACATTAGTATCTCAGTCTAACAGTACACATAATTCACACGCACATACTTTGGTTAACTTTAAGAAAAATACCTGATGGCACGCAGCTACTCAGATGGCATTCTCATTCTCCCTGTCCCATTCTCAGTTTAAGTTTAGGTTTATTATGAAAATTTACCCATTTTACTTAAACTTTTGCTCTGATACCAACTTGTAAGGCCCGCTCACCGGGCACCCTACAGTCGGTCTTTCATTGCATATATTTTAGATAACATGTATAAACATACTTTTAATACATGATCATAACATACGCAGCGGAATTAATAAAGAAAACATATATACATTCTCATTCATTCATAAGAGTCATTACATACTTGACACGATTACAAAATACAACTTTCTTTACACTTCCTAACTTTACTATGATTGCTGGGGAGACACATAAAAACCCGAGATTTACCTAACAATCTCGTTTATTCGAATCCTCAGCAATCATAGGGGCATACTATACTATGATGCTGCTGATGCATATTCCTCAACAATCATAGGGTCGTACAGCGACCTCTACCGAAATAAGAAAATATATTTTTCTTCATAAAGAAGATATTAAATTTAAAATATATAAAGGAGATTTCTTGAGTAATCTCGTTGATTCAGATCCTCAAGAAATCTCGTAATGGCAGGCAACGTGACTTGTTGCGTGCGTTATGGGCCCGCAACACGTGACGTTGCAGCATTACAAAATGGAGAATGCCCTCCCAAAAGAGCTGAGCAGCCGCCTCGTGCCATCCTCAGCAACACTACCTGCGATCTGGAAACACATAAAAAGTCAGCGTTGCTGAGTGAGTTCCAGTTTTTATAAATAGTATATAAAAATACCCTTTTCTGTATTATACTATACTGTACTGTATATGCGAGCACGCATCAACTGTGTGAACAAATAATGTTCGTTCTCTGTACTATAGGCCTTGTCTGTAACTTTATCTTTATGTTTCACTTTCTATGTGGACCAGTGGGCGATACCCCAACTATGTGCGCGAGGGGAGAATGGATGTCGGGCCATCTATATGCTCCGAAGAGCCAACTGTGTTTCCCCCGAAAGGGCTATGTGTATCCCCCCGAAGGGTTCAACGGTTCCCCGAAAGGGCTATGTATACTATGTACAAGGCCGACCCGAACATCCGGGGCACGTCCAAAGGTCCTGCCAATCTCAATTGATTGACCCTGTGTGCGTCAGTGGGTAGCTAGCCCGCCACACGTTGAGCTAACGACACATAGTCGTGTAACTCCTATATGCTTGCAAGACTTGTTACTTTCATTACTGTTCCTTTCTCTTTTTTTATTACTCTTTCTCTGTGCTTTACATAATACTTTCATTAAAGATATCATGTATACTATGGGGGATAAGCATGCATCGAATCAAGACACATTAATATTTACAATTCATCAGTGTTCATCATCTATCATGGCAACATCATAACTAGCATACATACATTACACATACACTTCTTTATCCAATCACATCAGCCCTATTCGGGCGACTGAACATACCCTAGTCGCATGGTTTCCATGCGACTGAGTCATGCGATTGGACTTCTATGCGACTGAATCCTCAGTCGAGCGTCTGTATTACTATGCGAATGGGTCTATGCGACTGAATCCTCAGTCGGGCGTCTGTACTACTATGCGAATGGGTCTATGCGACTGAACTACTCTGCGATTGGGCTTATGCGACCGAAATCCTCGATCGCATAGCCTACCGTGCGACTGAGACTCAATCGTGCGATTGGACCTCAATCGGGAGATTGGACAACAACGATACTCATTCGGCGAATGGCCCTTCAGTCGCATAACCCTAACTGGGCCGCGACTGGAGTTCTTCAAGAACAGTAGTCGCGAACCTAAGTGCTCAGACCCACCTTAAACCCGTTTTTAACCCAAATTGACCCTCCCAAAGCTTAGGGATTCATACTAGGACATCATACAAGCATGTGCAAGTCCTATATCACACTATAAACACATTATCTAAGATTTCATCAAATGGGTCAACTATACACTTTTACAAAACTAGGGTTATTATGTGATCCAGCCCCAAAATCAGTTAAAAAACATGTAAATGAGGGGTCCTAGAACTCACATTACAGGTAGAAGTAGATGAACTTCGACTTTGACTATCTTCTCGACGGATTCGGAGCTCGGGCAGCACTTTCCCCCTCTTCTCTTCTGTTCTCGGTCGCTCACTCTCTCTCCCCGACTGAAAAATGGGAGGAGAATGGAGCTGCTCCCCTTTTATACCCACCTCTCAGTCGCATCTGGTCCAGGGGCGACTGGACCTTCAGTCGCATCAACACCATGCGATTGGACCCCAATCGCACCTGTTCCATTCGGCTCATACTTCATTCGGGCGATTGAACTCCAATCGTGCGGTTGAGCTCCAATCGGCCGAATAGCCATGCGGTTGAACTTCAATCGCATAAATCACAGGCGACTGAAGCTCAGTCGCATCACATGCTGAGAAGTCAACTTCCGGGTGTTACATTAGACCATGACGGTGCTGGCCCATCTGCGCGGGGGCGGGTCTGGTCAGGGCAGCGATCCGGGGATGATGGTTTAGATAGGTATTTTGTTTGTATTTTTCTTTTTGTATGTAAAAACTCGTTGCATATATATATATGTGCAGTTTCAGTTATGATGACTTGTATATTTGGTTGTGTTTGTTTGGTTGTGTTTCTTTGTTTGTTTGTTTTATATTTGTAATGTTGATAATGTTAATTGTATATGTTTGATAACAACTGATTTTTACGATTAGGTTAACCATGTGATAAAATAACAACCAACTTGTTTAATAAATAATTAAACACAAAATTACTTGTAATATGATAATTTAATAATAACCCAAAACACAAACACGTATGTTACGATTAGGTTAACCGTGTGATAAAATAAAATAAAAACAAACTAGTGTGATTACTCAAATTTAGAAATATATACAATATGTCTGTATAATAATGACAACCGATTTTTACAAACTCGTAAACAAATTAAACACAAAACCGTCACATTAATAATAAATAAATACTTGTAATAAGATAAATTATTAATAAACACAAAACACAAACTGTGAGTTACGATTAGGTTAAACGAGTGATAAATTAAAATAAAAACAAAGTGATATGATAAAAAAATATAAAAAATAAAGGCAATATGTCACGGTTTGGCCAAACCGTGACATATAGCCTCCAAAACCCTAACTGCACACAATCAATTCCCCATTAATTACATACCCAATCATTGTTAACGGATCCCCAGAGCTAACTGTTATGGTTAGGCCTCACCGTGACAGTTAGGCCTCACACCTGATTGAACGGTCACGGGGAGGCCTAACCGTGACCGTTTGAATCGGTTTTTACAGGAAACTGCGGTGTGTACATAATTCCCGTATTAATATCATAAAACTAAGATTATAATTAATGAAAAATATATAATTCATGATCTAGCGGCTTAGATTATATTGCTTAGCTTTTATTATATGTATTACTAATTACTAATTAATCTATGTTTAATTCCTTAATGAGTTATACAATGTGAATATAAGTTGTACTTATTTTTATCTCTTTTAATTGTTTTTTTCTATCTTATCCAATACTTTTGTATTTTACATTTTTCTCCAATATTTTTTTACTTTTAACTTTGTTATTCTATACTTTTCATATTTCACAATTTTTTTGTTTTAACGTTCGGTTTAAATTTACGAGTTAACTCGCAGCAGCGTGCGTGTGTGGTTAAACGTTTTACCCTTATTTTTCCTCGTTTAACGACCCCGTCGCAACGCGCTGGTTCTATATTGATTTACTTATTTTTTGTATGTTTTACGTCCGCCTACGGGGTTTAACATTTTTACACCTATTTTTCGCTTGTTTTTATTTCTCTTTTAATACGAGTTTTTTATTTTATTTTTATGTTAGTGGTCAATGACAGTAATGTGACATAATGCTATTTGAAGCAGTTTTACGGCCTCCGCTGCAACGTAAAGGGATTAATACTAGTTTCCACTAAAATTAGAAGTTCAAGTTAATAAACTGAGTTTTCATTTTGTTGAAAATATAATATCAGTTGAAAAAACACGAGCACCGAATACAAAAGACATTCAACAAAATAGCCCGCGAATCCGCCCCCCAATTCAAAGCTACAAACTTCCAAAAACCAACAGCAATCCACCACAATTTCCCCCTTCATCATCATCTTCATCCCCCAAATGCAACCGGAGAACCTCCTCCTCCGCCGTAGCGCCACCCAACGCTGCACCGTCGGTTGCCCCATCCTCGACGGCGCCCTCGGCGGCGGCATCCCCTGCAACTCCGTCACCGAACTCGTCTCCGAAAGCGGCTGCGGCAAAACCCAACTCTCCTCCAACTCCTCTTCACCGCTCAGCTCCCCCACCGCCTCAACGGCCTCAACGCCTCCTCCTTATACCTCTACACCGAGTTCCCATTCCCCCATCGCCGATTCAACCAACTCCTTCAATCTTTTCGCTCTTCTCACCCCATCCTGTTCGCGTGTGATCGTGACCCTCGTGATTACATCTTTACCCGTGATTGTCACACTGCACATGACCTGCTCGACGTATTGCTTCTGTTGGAATCTCGACTTAAGAGGCCCAAGGAGAGTCGGTTGGATGTTAAGTTGATTGTTATTGACTCCATTGCGGCTTTGTTTAGAGGGGAGTTTGAGAACAGCCCTGGGGATTTGAAAAGGAGGTCTGCGTTGTTTTTCAAGATTTCAGCGGTTTTGAAGTCGCATGCTCAGCGGTTTGGGATTGCGGTTGTGGTGACGAACCAGGTGGTTGATATGATTGGTGATAATGAGGGGGTGAGTGGCATTCGGGTTGGGAATTTGGAGGGGTTTATACGTCAGGGAGACGGGTTTGTGCTGCTTTGGGGTTGGCTTGGGCTAACTGTGTCAACTCGAGGCTGTTTTTATCGAGGCAAGAGGTGATCGAACCTATAGAAAATGGTGATGGTTGTAGTGGTAGACGAAAAAGGAGGGACCTTCATGTTGTTTTTGCTCCCCATTTGCCTTATTCATCTTGTGAGTTTGTAATAAGAAAGGAAGGTGTTTTTGGAGTTGACAGATGAATCTCATTTGCAAAGGAATTGGTTACCATGAGCAATATGTCACATTGAGCAATCTTGTTACCGTGTTGTAAGTTGCATTTTTTATTTGGTACAGTCTTGCTCAGATTTTGCTTATTTAGTAGTGTGAAGATCAGTTCTTTTTCTCAGAGTTAAGGAGTCATCCTTGGTATCTTTGAATTTCATCCATGATAACTGTGCATACTTGGAATCTTTGAGTTTGATCTATGATGACTTTGCATACTCTGCTTCTCTTTGAATGTTAGATACATAATCTTTGAGCTTTATAAGTTCATTCTATCTGAGCTGTATGTTCTATGAGACTTCTGTATAAAGATTACTGGCTACTTGTCTTTTGTAAGGTGTAATGCATAAGTTTGAACACAGAAATTTTAAGTGTTTTTTGTTACAAATTTAAAATTAGAGATATGTTTATGCTGTTGTGCAGATGCTTTGTGTGAGTATAGTGAGAGATTGGACTGCGAGACTGTGACCTGAAAGCACAAACAAATACACCAGGACACCACAAGTTTACAACAGAGTATACTGCCATTCTGAGAATATTGTTCAACAAGCTGCATTTATGAAGTCTACACATACATTGTTGTCTGTCACATGTATATTGATTGCATACATGGTCTAGAAGTTATCATATAATCTTTGAAAACTTGAGTTCAATTTTTCATAGTTACATCTGAATATTAGCTGGAGAAGTCATGAAATCCTGCAGTCATTTTCCTCAGAACTCAAACTCCTTGGCAGCCTTGTTCATTTAAACCCTAGTATTACCTGCAACAAATGAATTAAGCTTTAAGTGCCCTTTGCCATCTCTTTTTTGTTCAATCTCCTATCTTCATTCTGTAAATCTCATTTTTACTGGATGTTTTGATATGTTTAAAATGATTAATATTGAATAATTAGAAATAATTGACCAACTTTTATAAAACAGGCTATAGAAGTTAAAGTTTGGGTGTGCTTTGGCTGTTTGACGTTTTTATCATCAAAATGTTTGTGTTAACTAATTCTGGTTACCTTGTGAATCAACAGATAAAATCACCCAAAATGACATCTTTTGTTTAAAGAAATAAAATATGTTCTGTGAAATGAAGGTGAAAGTCTTCAAATTAGCCTATTCGGTTTAAAGTAAGGTGTATGATGGTAAATATGAAACTGATTGTTCAAATTGGAATATTTGAACAGTATATATGAAGATAACTAAAACCAGGGAATCAGTTCCAAAATGCATATCGAAACACCCGCCTTAACTGTGAGTATGTGACACAAAACAGTTCTACACCTTTTGCTAGGGTAGGAAGTCAACTTAAAGTTGACATCTCAAGGGGATGTTAGAGTCTGAAACCGTGTTAAACTACTTATGAGAAATTAAAAAGGTCATAAATCTGCGGTTATTAAGATTTACCTTTTAGCTTGCTGATGAGAGCTTGGTATACCATTTGCTCAATTGCAATACATAACAAATGGCACTGTAAACACATGCAACAAATTTTAGCGTCATTATAAAAAATCCGTACTTTTACAAGAATTGAGTGTTTTCATGGAACAGAATCATAAGATATCTCTTTAGCGATCTCAGATGATATATATAACAACATGGGTAATAATTTTTACACAAAACATAACAGGATTAGGTATCACATGTAGGGGTGTCAATTGTGTCGAGTTGTCAAGTTGAATCATTAAACCCGAATATGAACCATATATTTGTTCATGTTAAAGACATCAATCCTTACCCAAACACTTAAATCATGTAACGCAAACATGACCTGTTTAATTCATTTATCTAAACAAGTCAAATGGATTAACATGTCATAATCAAGTTGTAAACTTGTTAGTTAGTTAGTTGGGTTGGAGGATTATAAAAAGATCGGCTAAACGATTCATTCCACATGTTAAGTTAACTGGGCTGCCAAGTTGATCTCAAATAGGTCAAACCGAGCAGGACCCCTTTAGCAAATGGGTTTGTTATGACAACACAAACCTAATTAATTTCATGTCTTGTCACATGGATTCTTCATCGTTGAAGAAGTGTACACATGAAAAATGACTGTAAAGTAGCACGAACTAATTCAAAATTCTCCCTCCATTCAGTGTAAATTTTTTGGCTGTTTACAAAGAGTATTTTGTATATCACTTGCCAATTACTTAATTTAAGGGTGTAATTCGATCTATAAAACAATGATATTCATCAACAAGAATATAAGATCACGTAGGCATGTAGCAGAAGAGATTCTTTAGTATCTGCAGACAACACCTTGTTTTTATGATGCTTGTTTATTCTCACTAATTGCCTGATTGAAAGAATGTCCTTTATGTTTTATTTCACACCTAGCTTGTTAGACCATCTAGTTTTTATTTTAGGCACTCAATAGTCGATACTTGTATAACAAATTACAAACGTACTGAATCCCACTTGAGCAACAACCTCATAGTTTTGATATCCACACACAATACACTTGCATTAACAATACAAGCCATAGAAATTTGATACCTACCCTCCCCAGACCCTACTCTTGAGTGGGATATACTGGGTTTGTTTGTTTGTTTGTTTGTTTGTTTGTTTGAGGGCTCATCTTTATAGTTGTTATTTAGTCATCTCCTAAGATTTAGCTTAAAGTCTAACAAATCTATTGGTAATTTCGCGTCTAACAGTCTTGAAGAAAATCAAATTGGATGAAAAACTTACCAAGCAAAAAGATGGTTAGCATCAAAACAAGCGTGAGTCGAAATGAACAACTTCTATGCAAGTGTACAGAAGTCTGTTGTTGCCTTTGACTTCCAGCAGCCCTTTTAAAAATCTGCAAATACATTGACTTTTAAAACACTAAACTAATCTCAATAATATAAAACCAAAAAGTGACATAGTAACCTGATTAATCCAATAATTCCCATATCTTGGTCTCCAAACATAACCTTTATCCTTCGGTGTGGACTCGATATTATTCAACATCAATGGCTCCTTCTGTTCATCATCATGATTAATTGTAATCTTCAGGGTTTCAACATCAAGGGGAACCCGTTTTCTTCGTGAACAGCTTTTTTATCACATGAAGAACCATCACTAGTTCCCAATAATTCAATCGGCTCCACCTCTATAACATAATCTTTAACATCTTTACAACTTGTCATGTAATTGAATTTGGTCTTATCTTTTTCTGAAGAATATCTAATATCAGAATTGGAATCTTTTATGCCCTTTGAACTATCTGCACTCCCAGATAGGAACATGGCCAAATCATCACGTTCTTCTTCATCCAAATTCACCCATCGAAGAGGTTTTTGTCCATCACTGAAATATTCTTTTAATGCCGATTCAACTCCAGAAATTTGGGACGATATGGCAGAAACAAACTGTTCATGTCTAGATTTTCTAACATCATTGGAATTATTTTTGTAGCTGAATCTAACGGCCCTTTGAAACTCATCCAACTGAATTCAACAATTAAAGTTCAACATTGATTAATTTCTAATTAATTAAGCTTTAATTGACTATGATCTTTAAGAGAAACACACCTGCCATTTTGCTGTTCCCAAAGCAGTTTGAAGCTCCCTACAGAGTTCATCCAAATCAACAGATTTAACCCCTTCCCTCTTCTGTCTAACCCATGTCCTGTAAGCTGACTCCATTCTACAAATTCCAATCAAAAACAAAATCTTCTCATAAAAATCAATAACTTCTTGATTAAATTGACAAAACAACAAAGACCCACATAAAAACTATAAAATAATGACATGTAGAAGACAAAAATCACACTAATACCAACAAGACAGACGGTCAAACCGTAAAAGTCAAAGAAAATCACACGCCCTAATTTCAACAATCACGATAACAACTAGGTATTCGATCGAGTTAAACGACACCCAGATAAGAAATCATGAAAAGGAACAGGAACCCTAAAGAAATCGAACCAAAAATTGGAAATTTGAGAAGGAAACATACATATCTGCAGATGCTTGAACCTCCTCTGCCGCGGAGAAGAAGACGTCTTTTTGCCAAAGATCAAAGGTGTTTGCTACCAACATAGTTTTGTGAATATCTTAAAATTCGAATGGGGTTTTGATAGCTTTGATTGATGTGTTTGCAGGCTGTGGGAGAAGGAGTTGTGTGATGAAATCTTTTCTCTTCGATTCCTTCTTCTTCGCTCTTGAAGAAGCGAAGAAGAAAAGAAAGAAGAGAGAGAGCAAAGGGAGAGAAAGAGAAGACAGACAGAGATAGGTAGAGGTATAATTGTTCCTTTTCTTCACATTTATGCAACAATAAAAAAATGTATATCTTTAATTCATATGTTATTACACGGACCTCCTAAGTCCTACCTATTTAAGCACGTCTAATTATAAATCATCATAAAATTTTATATAGGTTTTATAGTTTTATACGTGACGTATATGAAACGTATAAACCTATTCAGTATCGAATTTTGCTACGCAGGCTTATATTTGTCTTATGCTAAGAGCTCATTTTCAATGTCGTCGACCTTACACGTCGCATATAGGGTTATACGAGTCGTATAAAGAGGTGTTGATTTATAATAATGATATTTTAATATTAGAAACCTTATATATGGTATATAAGTATGACTGTTTAAGCAATCTGATTTAATCTCTTAGTAAATCGATCATAAATATTTTATGGGTGACTTAGGCTTGTATACACTCATGTTTGTGCAGGGTTGTAATTATTAATTGAAATTTGAAAATACTTCGATAAGAAAAAAGGGTACGAAGATGGCAAAATGAATAAATATCGGAATAAAATAACAATAATAATTAAAATACCTTCTTGTGTTTTCAATCATAAAAATGGTAGCCATGCTTTCTGTTGTTAATCATTATTATTGTTGATGTTTCATATCATTGTTTTGGTAGCAAACTAAATGGATGTTTTTTATAGGCCAAAGTTTTTTTAGGTTATTTTAGGTAAAAAGTTGTTTTCACATTTGGTCATTAGTTAAAACTGTTTTTAAAGGATATAATAAATCAAGTGACATGACTCATATCAAATAAACTTTTAATTAAATTACCGTTTGCATTCCTGAGATTTATTGATTTTAACCATTTCCATCTCTGCAGATTAAAAATCTTCATATACACTCTAACGTTTAATTTTTGTTCTTGTTTGCATTCAAATGACTAACGACGTTAAATAATTCAGATAACATTTTATAAAATGACAAAATTACCCTTGACTCTAATCTCCTTTAACTTTTCTCTCTCTCCCTTCACACACACACACACACTCCCCATTCTTTCTCTCTATATAGGGGTGTAAACGAGCCGAGCCGAGCCCGAGCTTGCTTAGGTTCGAGCTCGGATCGTTTTAACTTTATAAAGCTCGAGCTCGGCTCGTTTGGAGTTATATTTTTAAAACTCGAGCTCGAACTTGTTAGAAATTATTCAAACTCGAGCTTGGCTCGGGCTCGACTCGTGTATCATCAATTTTGTAGTTTTTATTTTTTTATAATTACTGTTATATTTACTTATAATCATGCTTATCATATATATAATATAATATATAATATTTAATTGTTTCTTCATATTTTTATATATAATTAATAATATTATTATAATATATATTTGATAAGTAAAAAATATTATAAAAATTACATATATAAACAAAAGCTCTTTTAGGCTCGCGAGCCAGCTCGAGATCGATATCTGAAGCTTGGGCTCGAGCTCGTTTAGTAAACGAGCCAAAATATGAGCTCGAGCTCAGGCTCGAGCTCAGGCTCGAGCTTATTTAAGCTCGGCTCGATTCGAGCTTTTTTCAAGTCGATCTCGAGTAGTTTGCGAGCCGGCTTGGCTCGTTTATATCCCTATCTCTATATCTCTTTCTACCAGAGATCTCGCCGGAAATGGGTTCACCGGCATCGGAGGTGGAGGCGGTGTGGATTGTGATGGGTGCGGCGGAGGCGGTGTGGGTTGTGGTGGCGGGCGGCGATGAAAGCAATGTAAACCACCGTCTCTTTCTCTTGAATGCAATCATCTTCCATTCTTTTGCACATTCAGCTACACTATCATGATCAAAACCCTAACCCAACCCCCCTTAATCTCGTGATTCACACTCCGCCGTTGGATCCCCATCCTCTTCTCCTCCTACAAGACCCTCTTCGCTCTCCTTTGGATCGTCGTTTTCACTCCAATTCATTGATGGGGTTTTGGTTTTCTGCCGACCTTTTTCCGTTCGTACGTTGTCGCGGCTCCGACTGGTGGCGTTTAATATTACTGATTTCGGAGCTATGAGAGATGGGGTTACGGTGAATACGTTGGCTTTTGAGAAGGCCGTTTTTGCGATCTTGAAATTAGGGAAGAATGGTGGTGGTCAGCTTAATGTTCCCGCGGGAAAGTGGTTGACGGGCCGTCTAATTTGGCGAGTTGGATGGCGTTGTTTCTTGCTGAAGATGTTGTTATACTTGGTATGGATGTGAGTGGTTTGTTGATATGACTACGATTAAGTGGTTTCAGTTAAATGTTGTTTGATTTGTTGACATTCTTATGATGTTGCATTTTGTGGCAGATTAGGGAAGAGAGCGAGAGAGATAAAGAGAGAAAGAGTAGGGAGTGTGTGTGTGATGGGAGAGAGAAAGAGTTAAAAGAGAATGTGAGTTAAAGGCAATTTTATTATTTCATAAAATGTTAACTGAATTATTTAACGTCGTTGATGTAAACACTAGTACAGAACTGGTTTGTTAGGGCGGTCCTAACTGATTTGTTAGGGCGGTTCAAAAGTAAATCGCCTCAAAAAATGGGTTTATTTTTTAGGGCGGTTTTTTTGCCATTTTTTAGGGCGGTTTTATTATTTTTAGGGCGGTTCTGTTTATGAACCGCCCTAAAAAATCCATATTCTTTTTTAGGGCGGTTAGTTATCTTTTTTTAGGGCGGTTTTCCCTCCAATCCCGCCCTAAGAAACCCCTAAAATATTTGCAATCCCGCCCCAAACCCTTTCGGTACCTCCATTTGCAACCTCTTCTTCCTCTCAACACAAACCTGCAAGCCACATCTAGTCTACCTTTCAACCGCCGCCTTCTCCGTCACGACCGTCGGCTACTCTTCACCACAAACCGGAGCCATAGTCGTCTTCTCTGTCGCAACCATTATCTCCACCATCGGCTTCCCGGAGCCACCGTCGGCTTCTCGTCACTTTCTCCACAAACCTCTATGGAATATACTTTATCTTTGAACTCAAATCGCTATATTAAACTATTATTGATGCATTTTGTTGATGTTGTAGGTGCTTTTGTTGATGTTGTATCTCCACTATCGGCTTCAAGTTCAAGTTTTTTTATAGGAAGTAAGATTTAAACAAAATTAAAGGTGATGTTATTCAACCTACTGTCAATATCCTATTTATATGTTATGATAATCTTTTTGAAGTTTTTTCATGATGTTGTAGGTGCTTTTCATCTTTCTGGTGTGCAGTCAGCTTCCGTTGTATGGCATACATTCAACGACGGGTGCGGACCCTTTTTACTGGATGCGTGTTATTCTTGCTTCAAACCGTGGCACCGTCATGGAACTTGGTATTACTCCCATTGTGACTTCTGGACTGGTTATGCAATTGTTGGCTGGGTCAAAGATTATTGAAGTGGACAACAACGTTCGTGAGGACCGTGCACTATTGTGAGTTTAATAGAATTCAGTTACAAACAAAGTTTATGTTTTTAAGGGCTTTTGAATTGTTGAAACAACATTACAATTGATATATATATCTCTCTCTAAGCGAGTATCTAGTATTAGTTACATGGCAGTCTTGGTATATATTTTATCTTGAAATCTAAATCCTTTCTTACAAGGTATTCATCTTCTGCTTTTGAATAATTAATATCATTTTATAATTGAATAATTAATATCATTTTATTTTATGCAAGATAGTGAAAGATTGTGAAAAGAAGACGCATTCGGTTATTTGGTTAATTTATTTAAAAGTTTGCTGATTTTATTTCTTAATTTATTACTTTTTTGTTAATTGTTTTATTTATTTTCCATATAAATAATAATAATCAACTATAAAAACTTTAAAAATAAAAAATTAATATTAACAACTATATAACAAACTATAAATAATAATAATCATATAAAAAAATAATAATCAACTATAATTCTTCAACATACGAAACCATATAAATAAAAAAAAATCAATGATTTTTTAGGGCGGTTTCGGGCGAACCGCCCTAAAAAATAGGTGAAACCGCCCCAAAAAATAAAAACCGCCCTATAAAATAACCGCCCCATAAAATAAACCAGAGCGAGGTTTTTAAGAGCGGTGTGAAACCGCCCTAACAATTTAAAATCACCGCCCTAACAAACCAGTTATGTACTAGTGAAATGAAAACAAAAATAAAACGTTAGGGGTATATGGGGATTTTTAAACTGTAAGAATGCAAATGGTTAAAATCACCAAACCTCAGCGATGCAAATGGTAATTTACTCTAAACGTTTTAAACACTCGAAAAGGTTATAGTAAATTATGATTTTAAAGAAATTTTCAACTTACAAATTAAGCATTATAATAAAGTGATGAGGTGTAATTAAAACATTAGGTTCGTTAGATTGACCCGAGTACTTGACAAGTGAAGTAAATATATTTGAGTAAACCTTTATATGAAGATATGATCCAACCCCCTTAAGAATGTGCCGATGGTTAAAGCCTTACCACAGAGTGGGATATGGGAAGCAACTTAAGAACATAATGTTGTATGTATCCTGGAAAATTATTAAAATTAAATCTTGAATGATTATGCTTTTCATAGATCCTCTAATTGGAATGCGTTTGAAGGCGTCTAGGCCTGTAAATGAACCGAACGAACACGAACATCAGTATGTTTGTGTTCGTTCTTTTAACTTTTACCGAACACGAACACAAACACGAACACATTATCAAAAATGATTTTTCAGTTCATGTTCGTTCATTAAGAAAATAAAAATGTCCGTGTTTGTTCATGTTTGTTCGTTAATAAGCTAAATGAACTGTTCCTGAATATAAACGAACACAAATAAACAATAATAAACAAACATAAATGAACCATAATAAACAAACAAAACTGAACAAAAAAACCCGTAAATGATCATTTTAGAATTTTTAGGTGTATTAGTGGAAATTTAAATAAAACTTATAGGTTTCTAGTATAACTTAATACACTTATGTTTCAAATGTTAACACATAATATCTTTTTATTAATATTGTAATATATATAAATAATAGAACATAAATGAACAAACATAAACGAACGAAAATGACGAACATAAACAAACGTTCATGTACGTAAACAAACGAACATAAATGAACATTCATGAACGTAAACGAACGAACAAAGCATGTGTTCCTGTTTGTTCATTTAAATAAACGAACTTCCCACCGAACAGTTCATGAACGTTCGGTTCATTTACAAGCCTAAAGACACCCCTCCAAATTGAAGAAAAAGAATCACATAACAATAACAATATTTTATCAGTTAGAAACAACATGGATCATTTTTGCTACATGCGTCTTCATTCAATACATGACTTTTGAAATACGATAGTATGATACAAGTTAGCTCTATTAATATTGGCCAGAATAATACTACCCGAGTTACTCACTCACTCTATAATCATTCTAACAATATAGCTTAAAACTGGTTTCTAAGGTATTTTGTTAAGCACCCTAATCCTTGGTATAAACTTTGTTAGAAACACTAACCCTCGATGGAAGCGGAACCACTAATGTGTAGGGGGGGTGTTTTGTTGGGTGGAAAACAATAGCACAGTGGACTTAGGTGCTGTTTGTTTCTGAAGAGGTAAAACGTCTGCAGTCTGCATGTCACACCCAACCTTGACGGCGGAATCGTCGAGGTGTGAGGGATAAGATTGTTCACAGCCACATAACGCTATGTTTAAATGTAAATATTCAAATTAATAGTTTCAACAGGAATTACAAACATAAGTCTCAATCATGAAATACATTCAAGCAAATATCAAAACATAACATAACATTTCATTTATTTAACTAGGTCCACGTTCTAGTTTTATTGCAAGCTTCAAAAGACCACTTTAAACTTGGGGGTTACCTGAAACATGATAAAAATAAAAGGTCAACTAAAAGTAGTTGGTGAGTTTCCAAGGTTTTCATACATAATATGAAAAGATTATAAGTAGCAATTCGTGTCATAGGTTATAAGCTAGTAAGTGTATTTGGTTCCCTAGTGCACAAGCATACGGCTCCTAGGAGTCGGCAGTTCATCGACTTTAGCACCAAATAGGCTTGTCAGGCCCAAAGATCTAAGACGTCGCCAGGCTAGCAATAGTTAATGATTGTAACAAACTATGTATCTCATATAATCACTTACAACACACAAATAACCATGACAAAAATATAAAGATGAATTGCAAGTGCTTTACAAGTCTCAAACGTTTATATGTGTATGATGTATAAGTATCATGTTTCACCCCAAAATGGTGTAAAATAAAGTAAAAAGGGGCAAGGAAAACTCACTTGATATATATAAGGTGATGATAAGAATTTAAACGAGGCTCCAACGATTTCTTTTACGAGTTACCTAAATGTATTGCTTCCAAGATTAAGTTTATTAATAAGATTAATAGTTAGACATGAACTAGGGTTTCAATTGGGATTTGGGGGTTTAAATAATTAAATAAAATAATGGATCGTTTACGTTTTGGGTTAATAAAGATATTATAAATCAATTAAGTCCAAAAATGATTAAAAATATCTCAACAATTTAAGTTAATAGAAATTAAGTTTGAAAGAAATAATTAATTTAATAATTAATTATTTGATAAAGAGAATTAATTATATACCTATTTAAATGACTTTAAAATTATTTAAACTCATTTTAAAAGTTTTGAGCTTTTAGAATATTTCATCATAAAAGTTTTATAATACAAAACCTTAAAAATCAAATAAAGAGAATATTGTTTTATAAATTTTTAAGAAGTTAAATAAAAGTTAACGAATAACTTTATTAACTAATGGTGATATATTAGATAAACAATTAGTCATTAAACATATGATTTTATAAGGTTTTAAATAATCTAAATTTGAACCATGAAATATTTTATCATTTAAATTACATAAAAGAATTTATAATGTTTTAAAAATAAATCTCCATTTATAATATCGTGATTTAAATATTAAAGATTAAAGGAATTAATCTGAATATATTATTTGAACAAATAATGATTTAATACGTTAAACAATATTTAAAACCTATTTTTTATGAAAATGAACTAATTAAACAAAATAAATAACTAAATAAATAAAGAAATTTTATAATAACTTCCAGCAAATAATTAGATGATTTCAAAAATTATTGGTAGTTTATAAAAGGAATTTTATAATTTTTCTAATTTTTTTATCATTTATTTAAAGGCTAAAAAGCCTAAAGAAATGGATGAGGGTGCCCGGGTTCGAACCCGGAACCTCAAAGTGTGAAAAGGGCACGGGAACCAGTAGACCAGGCTTAGAGCCGCGTTTGATAATGGTTCCAAAATCTTTTAACTCAAATCAGTTGATCACCCCCAAATCCATATGAACCCTAAACCGATTTCGATCCAATTGAAATTGAATTCGATGATTATTGCAGCAATAAACATAGGGCTTTTGTTCACCATGTTTAAGCGATCTTGTATATGTAAACAATTACCCATTTGATGTTCGATTGGAGGTACCAACTTCGAAGAACAACTTGCGACAGAGAAGGAATTGGCTCGGGGAGAAATCGATGATTATAATCAAATTACTCTTGTGAGAAGCTTTGGATCGTCATCACGAACTATAGCCCTCAATCAATTTGAGGTTTTGAAGTCCCGAAGGTGGTCTTCGACCAAGTTGCAGGTCGACAGTGAAGATGATGATCGGTGGAGTGATTTCGAGTGTTTTAGATCAAATTAAACTCGATGAGAGGTTATAAATGATTAAACGATTGTGTGTTCGTATTTAATTTGATTATTACAGTGTTAGTGCGATCGATTGAGTTGTAAAAGGGGCCGACAACGCGGGTGGAAGTGGATCGCACTGAACAATTCAATTTTTAAATCGTTTTTGGTGCGTGAGTTCGAATCATCCACGTGGGTGTGTTGGGGGTGGTTGATTGGGTTAAAATCGACTGGTTTTTGATGTGGTGGGCTCGCCGGAGACCGCCGGTCCGGTGACCGGAAAAACGAGCGGGAAAGAAAACGGGGGGGGGGGGGGGGGGTGGTTTGGGTTATTTGCAAGTGTAGTCCCTGAAGTTTTTATTTCTTTTATTTTATGCAAGAAACATTAAATTCAAGTTTTAGAATTTACATAATTGCCCCTGAATTTAATTTATGTTCTAATCATTTTTTTTAAATAATTTTTATAAGTCATTATTGTTGTTATTATTATTATTATTAGTTATTGTTATTATTTTTATAATTAAACTATTATTATTATTATTATTATTATTATTATTTATTATTTATTATTAACAAAATTATTTTTTTAACGTAAATACGAGATGTTACAGTCTCCCCTACTTTCGGAAATTTCGTCCCGAAATTTAATCATGAGAAATAAATTTTAAGGTTATGAGGAGACTTAGATGTCATTTCGTATTCACGAGTGCACTCTTGGGAATGTTTAAATTCAATAAGTTTGACTATGATTCTTAAGTTTGTTAAGTTTCACTGTTCATAATCTTATATGTCCTTGACAAAGTGTGCAAGTCATTCCTTTAAAATTTTTAATCGATAAACGTTTGTATTCCAAACGGTTCAATACGGTTAATTTTTTTTTTGTCAAGTGTGAAACTCCATACATTAGATCGATACAGGACTCGGCTTAACGAACATGAGAAATAAGTTCCGGATGTTTTTGGATGGAATTCATAAGAGTTTCTCAAGCAAGTAACTTTAACGGGTTTCTAGGCGATCGATTCTTGTTTACTCTTGTCATTGAGGGTTCAAAATGCTATTAGTGTAACGTTGATACAAGTATCGTGTTTGTTAAGATTAAGGATTAACTTTGGTATGAAGAAAATCATTATAATGGGTTTTCAGAATAAGTGTGGTTTTGAGGGAAAAACATTCAGAAGATTACTAGAGGTTGTTATGAGGTGTTCACAGATGGTCCAAGAAATGACAATAATAAGAATTGCATTGATCAACGAAGATATTGTTCACGATTTGATTAAAATTTAAATAATTCAGGATATTGCTGATAAAGGCAAACACAAGTAGCTTTCCAAGTAGGGCTTGCACACGCGGTTCATCAAACCCATAAACACAGCTGAGCACATTCGTGTGGCTAGGAAGCCATGAACACAAATTGGTAAAGTCTTTATTTGGCAGGAAGATTGTTTAGGAAGCTATCATTACGTAATCAGGTTTTAATGATAACTCAAAATGAGAGTTTATAAGCAGGAAATAAATGGTTCGATGTAGCTAGATTGAGTCAAAATATAAAGATAAAGGGAAAGAAATCGATTTAAGAATTTACATGCTCCAAGCTTGGAATCAAAATTAGCATAAAACGATCGGGTCTTCTTTCAAGTTCAGAGATCATGCTTTGGCTTGCTAGGTCGAAACAGTAATCATTGTTTCACCCTTTAAGTTACTGCACGCTTCTCGTCACTCGATTATAACCATGGTAAATTGAAGATCAAGAAATGAGGTTAGTCATCAAGGTGTGGTTTTCACTCCTAACTTGATGATGTATTCCCAAGATATGACCATTAACTTACCAATAAAAAAAATTCGATCCCAACTCGTTGTTAAGGATTCACAGAAATAAGGTGAGGTAACTCACCATTAAGGTAAGGGAAATCACTCCTATCTTAACGGTGAAGTTTTACAAAAAAAAACAAAATATAACAAGATGAACTTCTTCATCAAAATCCAGAATTCACTCCTACTTTGATGAGGTCGTTTCATTTGAACAAATTCAATTCATAAAAATGACATTATCATCAAGGTATGGAATTCACGCCTATCTTGATGATTGAATTTCATAATAACAAGAAAACAATCATAGATTAACATTTGCCACCAAAGTACGGGTTTCAATCCTATTTTGGTGAGATCATGTCATTTATGAAATGTAAGTTCCAATGAGAATAATTGAAGTCAATCCTCAAGATACGGAAATCACCCTAATCCAGAGGACGAAATTTCATAAAACACACAATTTGAAACCATTTATCAAAACGAATAGAGATTCATCAAAGTAAGGGAATCACCCCTGTTTTGATGAGATAGAATCATTTAGGTGATACGAGTGTTCTTAGTCATAGATTGACTTGCAAAATCTTGTATCTCCCATGGTGCAATCGGTTCAAAGTTCGACTTAACAACGAAAGGAAAAGTATCTAAATTAGGAATTTAGAAATTACATCAATGTAACAAAGGAAAAAAAATCATGCTTACAAAATTTAAGGTTAAGATTCGAGGTAACAGAATTAGTTATGATGGTGTCCAAATCTTGGATGGTTTAAGTCGGGAAAACGAAATCTAGGTCAAAATGATTCAACACCAATACGAGATGTGAACATTTGATTCACAATCGAAAGGAAAATACAAGGACTTCTCAAGATATGAGATCAACCATAACCTTCTTGAAGACACGCGTACTTATAAGTGATCAATTATAACAAGAGTTTCGAGTCAAGTAAACGAATTCAATGATCGAATCAGATCACCATTTACACTTTACCTAGACAAAGTATCCCGAGATGTAGGAATTTCATCTACAGCATTGCATGTTCTTAGTTATGGGACACCTCCTTAAGAGGATTTGAGAACCATAAGTAACGGTTTAAAGTTTTAAAGACCATACGGTTTAGATTCCTAATATCCTTGGGTATATTAAGAGTCATGTTCACTTTGGTCAAGGTATAGAAATAGTTACATGAAACGCTGGGTTCAATACCGTTACACGTTACATGTTGAGCATTTAAACATAAGAGTCGAAATGTAGGATGGGTTCAATATTAACAGGAACATTATTTAGGTTAAGAATGAGAAAATATTTAAACTTTGGTGATAAACCAGTTCAAGGATTTAAGGATTTTTAAGATACAAAAGGATGGTTCCATTTGGTAACGCATTACCATTTGGAATCGTTGACACGTCAAGGTAAATTGACTCATTTGCCTTAGAGATTTGTGTATTTTGACCATAGTTTATCACTCATCCCAGAAATCCCCAGGTAAGTATAACAGGTCTCACAATGAGATTTATACGATATGTTTGCCTTAGCCCGAAGGACTTTTTGCCAGGAAATCCAGAATACAGGTGTCTATGTGTCACACAAATTCCTTTGGTTCATGAAATCAAAACCTTGATGAGATTGATATAGATTAGACATACGTCTAAAGATCCAGATCATAAGTAATAGTATACGATTCCACGTGTCATCGAGAATAAGATTGAGAGGTTTTATGTTCGGGGAGAGTCAAAGAGTCGAAGTTAAGTTTAGGGAGTCTAAGTTTTAAGCATACATAAGGCAATCCTATGCTAAGGCACCAAATTGCACAAAAAGGCATAGCATTATGTAGCATTTAAACAATATGTAAGCACAAAAGTATAAGGATCTTTCTATGAGGTTCATGCAACTATAGTCTAGGTCACCATTTCTAATAACCTAAATCCCTATAGTTATGGGCTCTGATACCAATCTGTCACACCCCAACCTTGACGGCGGAATCGTCGAGGTGTGAGGGATAAGATTGTTCACAGCCACATAACGCTATGTTTAAATGTAAATATTCAAATTAATAGTTTCAACAGGAATTACAAACATAAGTCTCAATCATGAAATACATTCAAGCAAATATCAAAACATAACATAACATTTCATTTATTTAACTAGGTCCACGTTCTAGTTTTATTGCAAGCTTCAAAAGACCACTTTAAACTTGGGGGTTACCTGAAACATGATAAAAATAAAAGGTCAACTAAAAGTAGTTGGTGAGTTTCCAAGGTTTTCATACATAATATGAAAAGATTATAAGTAGCAATTCGTGTCATAGGTTATAAGCTAGTAAGTGTATTTGGTTCCCTAGTGCACAAGCATACGGCTCCTAGGAGTCGGCAGTTCATCGACTTTAGCACCAAATAGGCTTGTCAGGCCCAAAGATCTAAGACGTCGCCAGGCTAGCAATAGTTAATGATTGTAACAAACTATGTATCTCATATAATCACTTACAACACACAAATAACCATGACAAAATATAAAGATGAATTGCAAGTGCTTTACAAGTCTCAAACGTTTATATGTGTATGATGTATAAGTATCATGTTTCACCCCAAAATGGTGTAAAATAAAGTAAAAAGGGGCAAGGAAAACTCACTTGATATATATAAGGTGATGATAAGAATTTAAACGAGGCTCCAACGATTTCTTTTACGAGTTACCTAAATGTATTGCTTCCAAGATTAAGTTTATTAATAAGATTAATAGTTAGACATGAACTAGAGTTTCAATTGGGATTTGGGGGTTTAAATAATTAAATAAAATAATGGATCGTTTACGTTTTGGGTTAATAAAGATATTATAAATCAATTAAGTCCAAAAATGATTAAAAATATCTCAACAATTTAAGTTAATAGAAATTAAGTTTGAAAGAAATAATTAATTTAATAATTAATTATTTGATAAAGAGAATTAATTATATACCTATTTAAATGACTTTAAAATTATTTAAACTCATTTTATAAAGTTTTGAGCTTTTAGAATATTTCATCATAAAAGTTTTATAATACAAACCTTAAAAATCAAATAAAGAGAATATTGTTTTATAAATTTTTAAGAAGTTAAATAAAAGTTAACGAATAACTTTATTAACTAATGGTGATATATTAGATGAACAATCAGTCATTAAACATATGATTTTATAAGGTTTTAAATAATCTAAATTTGAACCATAAAATATTTTATCATTTAAATTACATAAAAGAATTTATAATGTTTTAAAAATAAATCTCCATTTATAATGTCGTGATTTAAACATTAAAGATTAAAGGAATTAATCTGAATATATTATTTGAACAAATAATGATTTAATACGTTAAACAATATTTAAAACCTATTTTTTATGAAAATGAACTAATTAAACAAATAAATAAAGAAATTTATAATAAATTCCAGCAAATAATTAGATGATTTCAAAAATTATTGGTAGTTTATAAAAGGAATTTTATAATTTTTCTGATTTTTTTATCATTTATTTAAAGGCTAAAAAGCCTAAAAATGGATGAGGGTGCCCGGGTTCGAACCCGGGACCTCAAAGTGTGAAAAGGGCACGGGAACCAGTAGACCAGGCTTAGAGCCGCGTTTGATAATGGTTGCAAAATCTTTTAACTCAAATCAGTTGATCACCCCCAAATCCATATGAACCCTAAACCGATTTCAATCCAATTGAAATTGAATTCGATGATTATTGCAGCAATAAACATAGGGCTTTTGTTCCCCATGTTTAAGCGATCATGTATATGTAAACAATTACCCATTTGATGTTCGATTGGAGGTACCAACTTCGAAGAACAACTCTCGACAGAGAAGGAATTGGCTCGGGGAGAAATCGATGATTATAATCAAATTACTCTTGTGATAAGCTTTGGATCGTCATCACGAACTATAGCCCTCAATCAATTTGAGGTTTTGAAGTCCGCAGGTCGACAGTGAAGATGATGATCGGTGGAGTGATTTCGAGTGTTTTAGATCAAATTAAACTCGATGGGAGGTTATAAATGATTAAACGATTGTGTGTGCGTATTTAATTTGATTATTACAGTGTTAGTGCGATCGATTGAGTTGTAAAAGGGGCTGACAACGCGGGTGGAAGTGGATCGCACTGAACAATTCAATTTTTAAATCGTTTTTGGTGCGTGAGTTCGAATCATCCACGTGGGTGTGTTGGGGGTGGTTGATTGGGTTAAAATCGACTGGTTTTTGATGTCGTGGGCTCGCCGGAGACCGCCGGTCCGGTGACCGGAAAAACGAGCGGGAAAGAAAAGGGGGGGTGGTTTGGGTTATTTGCAAGTTCAGTCCCTGAAGTTTTCATTTCTTTTATTTTATGCTAGAAACATTAAATTCAAGTTTCAGAATTTACATAATTGCCCCTGAATTTAATTTAAGTTCTAATCATTTCTTTTAAATAATTTTTATAAGTCATTGTTGTTGTTGTTATTATTATTATTATTATTAGTTATTGTTATTATTTTTATAATTAAACTATTATTTTTATTATTTTTATTATTATTATTATTATTTTATTATTTATTATTAACAAAACTAATTTTTTTAACGTAAATACGAGATGTTACACTGCAGACCACATCTGCAAACATCTGTAGCAGAAGAGGTGGACCAAACGTCTGCAGTCTGCAAGAAAAAGACTGTTTGTTTTTAACATCTGCAATGTTGTTGTTGTTATTATTATTATTATTATTTTATTATTATTATTAGGGTGTTAATAAATGGAATTTATTTGTTAATAAATGGAATTTATTTGGTAAAAGTAAACTCTAGGTCGGTTAACATCTGCAATTTTGTTTCCTATCACTCATCTTCTCCCTACTGTTTATCTCCAAGCACATCAACCCCATCTCGTCTTCTTCATCAATCTGCTCCTTTTTGCTGCTATCTCACCCCCAATCCTCCGATTACCTGTTGTACGACACCGTTCGGAACACGTGGCGCGACTTCAGCCTTCGATTCCCCTTCGCCTTTGAACTCCCAACGCTAATCACAAACCCAAATGGGTATAAATTGTTCAACTTATCATCTGGTTCGTCTTCTTCCAACAGTTTTGCGTGCGAGGCTGCTGCGAGGGGGCCGAAGGGGGGCTGTTACGAAGAGGGGGTGGGTGGTTGGGAGGTCCATGTTGAGCTCGGCAGCGGCGGGTGGCGGTGGTGGTGCTGCGGCGGCGGCCATTTGGTGGTGGTGATTGTTGACAGTGGTGGTTCTCTACCGTTGGATGAGAAGTATTTGGGGAAGAGAAGTGGAAGAGGGGGTGGGTGGTTGGGAGGTCCATGGTGATTGTTAACTGTGAAGAGGTAAGAAGAGGTTAGAAGATATTGGTCCACCTCTTCTCCAAGAAGAGATCACACAGACGTTTTTTAATGAAACGTCTTCAAAAAAACAAACACTTTGCAGACCTGAAACATCTGCCCGCCTCTTTTTGACGCAGACAAAAGAGCTTTAGAAGCTCTTTTTCAAAAAAACAAACACCACCTTAGTGTTGCTATGATAGGTGTAGTGGTGTACCTAATCCTATTTGGGAAAAGGATTTGAGGTGTGCAACATTATTTGTTTTTTTACATATATTGGTGGAGGTGATTTGTACATTATCAAAACAATTTGTACATACGCATTTGAGTTATAGTAAATACTACACCGCAAATGAAAAGCTTAACTGTTTTTCATAGTTGTCTCGTCAGTGACTGATATTTTTTCAAATCCCAATCGTTAAATCATTCGGTGACCTAAAGTCATCTTGAAAACTGATCGGAGGGGGATCGTACATGTTTCTTAATATGTGAGGAACAAGAGGATAAATCATATTTTTTTAAAGAAGAAAAGATGATCCTATTAATAATAAGGCATATGATCTTTTTAAAACAGACTTTATAAGATTAGTAATAAAAGACTAAATGATTTATGCTTTATAAAAAAACAGTGAAATCAGATCTATACTATTTAATAAAAAATTATTTATTTTATCACTTGTCATTCTTTTAAACCATCTTTTTGTCACTTGTTATTCTTCTAGACATCCTTACATTATTTTTCCCTCCAAAAGGGTATCATATTAATTTAAACAATAAAACTAATTTCCTTACTTATTAAAGATCAATTTTACTAATTCTTATATTTCTTTCTCTCATCTATATTTTTTTAAAATTAACGTATCTTTTTAAAATTAGATTTTATTAAGAAAATCAAAAAGTCATCTTCTTGTTAAAATAGAACTAATAATTAATTTTTTATATAATATGAAATTTTCTAAAACACTAAACATTTTTGAAATAAAATATTTTAAATCGGTCATTTATATAAGAATTATAAAAAGTGAACTTTCCTAAAAACAATTTTATTAAAACAACCAGAATAATTACAAATCAAAGTTTCTAATAAATAAGATTTTTATAAAAAATATTTTTTATAAAAGAATCTTAAAACGAATGATTAAAAATAAAACTATTTAGATAAGGGAGTTAAAAAATAGAGTAAATTACCATTTGCATCCCTGATATTTACCCATTTTAACCACTTGCATCCCTGCGGTTTTAAAATTACCATCCGCCCCCTAACGTTTCATTTTTATTTCCATTTGAGTCCAACACACTAACGTCGTTAGATTTTTCCGTTAGTTTTTATAAAATGACAAAAATACCCTTGTAATTTCAGGGATGCAAACGGTAATTTACTGATAATTTACCCTTAAATAAAAACCCCTATCTCACCCCACCCTTCTATCTTCTCTCTCTATCTTTTCTTTCTTAACCCAAATCCCCCACTAATTCAATAAAATCAAACCACAAAATGACATAAACCCATCAAAGATTCCTCAATTTCGAAACATGTGGCTCCTCACGGTGGCTGACGACGGCGACGGTAAAGCTCTGAGGTCATGTGGCTCCTCATGGTGGCTGGAGCATCTTGAATAAGTGAATACGGGTGATGGGGATGGGTGGCTGCGCTGGTGGTGGTGATGGGTCGTGATGGTGGTGATGGGGTCCGCGATGGTGGTGATGGGGTTCGCGATGGTGGTGATGGGGGGTTGCTGTAGTGGTGGTGATAGGGGGTTGCGGTGGTAGTGGTGATGGGGGGCTGCGGTTGTGGTGGTGATTGGAGGTCGCGGTGGTGGTGTTGATGGGGGGTTGCGGTGGTGGTGAAGGGGGGTCGCGGTGGTGGTGATAGGGGGCTGCGGTGGTGGTGGTGATGGGGGGCTGCGGTGGTGGTGGTGCTAGGGGGGTTGCGGTTGTGGTGGTGATTGGAGGTCGCTGTGGTGGTGTTGATGGGGGGTTACGGTGGTGGTGAAGGGGGGTCGCAGTAGTGGTGATAGGGGGCTGTGGTGGTGGTGGTGATGGGGGGCTGCGGTGGTGGTGGTGTTGGGGGCTGCGGTTGTGGTGGTGATTGGAGGTCGTGGTGGTGATTGGAGGTCGCTGTGGTGGTGTTGATGGGGGGTTGCGATGGTGGTGAAGGGGGGTCGCGGTGGTGGTGATGGGGGGCTGTGGTGGTGGTGGTGATGGGGGGCTGCGGTGGTGGTGGTGTTGGGGGGCTGCGGTTGTGGTGGTGATTGGAGGTCGCGGTGGTGGTGTTGATGGGGGGTTACGGTGGTGGTGAAGGGGGGTCGCGGTGGTGGTGATGGGGGGCTGCGGTGGTGGTGGTGATGGGGGGCTGCGGTGGTGGTGGTGATGGGGGGCTGCGGTGGTGGTGGTGTTGGGGGCTGCGGTTGTGGTGGTGATTGGAGGTCGCCGTGGAGGGGGGTTGCGTAGGTGGTGAAGGGGGGTCGCGGTGGTGGTGATGGGGGCTGCCGTGAATCGATGATGGTGCTGAGGGTTGTGAAGGTGGTGTTGAAGGTTTTGGATATGGTGATGAGGTTGTGGTGGTGGTGATGAGTGTGTTGGTGTTGAAGAAGAAGATGATGAATGGGTCCCACAATTTTATTTATTTATTTATTTAATTCAGGGGTAGTTTAGCCTTTTCCACAATAACTTTAACAGCAAAACAAATGGTGTTAATTATCTTTACTCAAATTGAAATAAAAATGAAACGACAGACACTCAAATGAAGATAACACAAAACGTCAGGGGTAGATGACAATTTTGAAACTATAGGGATGCAAACAAATGAACAAACGTTAAGGATGCAAATGGTAATTTACTCTAAAAAATAATATAATTATTTTATTTTCTTGAACTATTATGTATATATAATTCATATCTTATATTTAATTATCGTACTGTAAATCTTTGTGTTTATTACTAACTACAATACGTTTAATGAATGAGTTTTTAGTAGTGGCGAATCCAAAATTTTTTTTCATGGGGGGCGGAGATCTTTAAGGTCGTTTGGTTATCACAATATAATATATTTTTTAATCCGGTTTGGGTCTGATGCGGTTCATTACTGAAAAACATCGTTTAAATTGTCCCTAAAATCTTATATTTTCATATATATCATGAACTATATTAAAGCAATTATAGTCATAAAAGTGGCTATATATGATTTTTTAAGACAATTATACTCATAAAAGTGATGATATGTAGTATGTTTGAAACAATTATACTAATCGTTGAAATGATTTCCAAACTCTTTAATCCCGATAATGTTTAACATGTTTGAGAACAATATCAGCCAATATAAATTTAGCTTGGTTATTAGTCAAAAACATTTATCTCAATATAAATTTTTTTCCCGTCCTACTAACTACTTGATTATTTGAGGGTGTAAGTACTAAAAATCTACTAGTTTATAGAACCTGGTTAGCGAGAAAATATTTTTTGTTGAACTGTAACCCTATTTTAGTTTCACCCCCGATAATGTGTTTGCGATATTATTGTTTTCTCTTTAGTTTCAAAAGTTCAAGGGGGTGATTACAAAATTTTAAAGGGGGCGGTCAGGATTTTCCCATATACATAACACTGAAAACTTTTAATTTATGGTGGGTGGCTGACCCTTCTCCTCAATATGTAGATACGCCACTAGTTTCTAGCCTATCTATCTATATATCTATTTATACGTCTGTCAATCTATATACCTATAATAAAGAAAAAGTAAGATAAAAAGTGATGTAATCGTAAGTCTTATCATACTAACTTTCTCATATCTCTCTATTATTACCTAATATGAAAAAAGTAAGTGTGAATAGTACTATTCATTGAATAGTACTATTCTTCTGCTCTTCTTCTGCTCCTCTTCTTCTTCTGCTCACATTGGTATTTCCATTTTCCCCTACCTTCCCCTTCTTCTTCAACTGAGCTGTCGCCCACCGCCCACCTCCCACTGTCAACCGCCCACCCTCGTCGAGCTGCGCCCTTGCGCCGCTACCGTCTCAGGGATCTAATCCACCCGCCGCTGTGGACGTGATCGATGAGGTAGCCCTGATTTTGCTTCGATTTGGTCTCCTCGCTTCTATTGTCGATGACGATGGTCCCGATGGTGTCGGTCGGGTGCATGTCGGTGTGCGATCTTTGTTTGAGGTTGCCCAAGTTCAGTAGAATCAAGAAATTGGCATACCGAACGCCGCTGTGGAGGTGGTCGATGAGGTTAGCTTGATTTCAAATCTGATTTGGTACCCCCGTTTTTGTTGTCGATTACAACGGTCTCGGTGGTGATGTCAGTCCGGTCAGTTGCATGCCGGCGTGCGATCTTTGTTTGAGATTGCCCCGACCTCAAATCCGATTTCGTTTGTTGTCAAGCTGGTTGCTCTGTTGTCAAGCCGGTTCCCATTTGTGGTTGACGTGGTGCCGTATGCTGTCTCTGTTCGTTTATGGTGCCGTTGACTGCCCGTGCCCTTTTAGATCCGGTTTGATTTCTATTTGGTTGCGTACCTCTGGCTTCTGGTTATTGGACGATAATCGACGCCACCGGCTGGTTAGCAACGGTGGTTGTTTCTCCACCTCGGTTTGACTATGTTTCTGCTTTTGTTAGGGTTTCTGTTATATAACTCAGGCTCTATCAGTTTGTGTTGTTTTCTGTGATTAGGGCTTCTAATATGAGCCCTAGGTTGTTGGCTTAATGAATGTGTAGGTTTGCTCTGAAACCCTACATCGCTCGAGATCCGATTAATGTTGCTTTTGTTTCTTTGGCTATGATGACTGTGATATGGGTCGTTGCTTGGCGTGGCATAAACGAGGATGGCAAGTGAGATGTTTTTCTCTTGCAACCTGTGTTGCAGCCACATCGGTCTATTAATGAGATCTGAGCCACGTTGTGTATGCCGCTTTTGTTTCTTTGGCTGTGATGACTATCATATGGGTCGTTGCTTGGCGTGGCATAAACGAGGATGGCAAGTGAGATGTTTTCCTCTTGCAACCTGTGTCGCAGCCACATCGGTCTACTGATAAGATCTGAACCACGTTGTGTATGTTTATTATGGTTTTTGTCTTTTTATCCATACACCATTTTTTAGTTGAATTGTTTTCCATATGCTTTGAATTTTTACACAGTTTAGTTTGATGAACAATGTGTTAATGAGATTAATATTAGACTGTCAAATTTTGTTTTGACATTGTATAATTTGGTAATAAGATTGTATAACATGGAAAATTTGAGCGTAAACGATTGGGAACTTAAAGAATCTGATCCATACACCATCTTTGTAACTGAATGATGTTTGTTTTGCACTTGATACAGGTGTGGTACAATAAGTATTCACATGGAGCAGAACAATAAATGGATCATATGTCACAGGTATAACATTTTTTGAATATCAAAAACTTAAGTTTCATTCAATTGAATTTAACAGTCTGGTTGATTTGTTTTGGTAGAAAATTTACAAGATTGTGTTTGGAAATCATACATAAGTTGCATTAGATGTTGGATATGGGGTGGCAAGTCTATGTATGTTATCAATAAGATTGAATTTATTCCATTATTTCGGATATAGTTCTACAACGATAGACTCTTTGAAATCATGAATGTCGCTGCCCGGAGTAGCCATTAACAACTTTCTCTGTCGGCGGCGACATGCTATGTGGTTGGGTAATCTGTTATGTCCGTGATGATGAGTACTAGCTCATCTGAGACATTATCGTTGGGTTGTTCACTTTGTTGTTGATGAGGATGAGGGTTTTCCCATCTGAGACCATTCGTTCTGGTTGTTCACCGGCTATGATGATACCACATAACTGTCGTTGGTTGCCTTGGCTTGGCAACCGTCTTTGGTTTGCAGCCGTAACTCGACGTTGGTACTGAGCCACCTTTTAACCATCATGTGTTGTGGCTTTGATGATCTAAACGTAACATTATAAACATGTGTGTTTGTCTGAGCCTTGGTTTACTGTATGTAAGACGCGCAACGCGTTATCTATCTAGCCTTATATCTTTATTGGCAAGAGAAATCGGATTTCGTGAATATAAATCATGAACATAGTTTGAATGTGAATACACAAAACTAACTTGATATAAGATCATGCATCACTTAAGCAAGTCTCGGTTGATCACGTGATCGTCTGTTTATATAGTAGTGTTTCTGTGGTACCTTTGTTTGAATACTTAGAATAAAAAAACAAATTGTTGACTGTTGCGTCATGTATAAACCAATTAATGTTGGAGTTCAGGATATTACAGGAGTTTTTGGTATACAAGTCATTCCATTTTCATCAAATTGTAACATATAGATTCGCTTTTTGGATGCATGTTCTTTATCATGCTTTCTTATAGTGGTGCCTATAGTTATAACACACTTACGTTGAACTTACTAACATTTTGATCATTTTTGTTAGGAAGTGGAGGATATTGTTACTTATATGAGCCTCTATGGTGGGTAGGCATGATAACAAGTGAGTTTGTTGATTTGATGTTGTTTAAGATTAAAGGGGTTCAAGGAAACCAGGTAAATTATAGTTGTGTTTGTTTAATGTTGTCGTCTTATTTGTATAGTGGTTGTTGGAGAGGTTGCAAACTTTGCCGCCTATGCATTTACACCAGCTATTCTGGTCACTCCTCTTGGGGCACTGAGCATTATAATAAGGAATGAATATATGTTAGAATTGTTCTTTCGCTTTCACATAACAGTCTTACATTGTTATTATTCCGTATCTCAGCGCTGTACTCGCACATATCATTTTACAAGAAAAATTACATATTTTTAGGGTCCTTGGTTGTGCTCTATGTGTTGTGGGATCCACAACAATTGTTCTACATGCTCCTCAGGAACGTGCAATTGAATCAGTTACGGAAGTATGGGATCTTGCTACAGATTCAGGTAACATCTTTTAATTTCATTCTAATGGGCTGTGATGAGTTGATGGGTCTGAGTAAAAATTGATTGAGGATATTGTCTAGCCCTGGAAGGGGTGTAGGATGGCAGGTTATTGCCTGCAACCCGCCCTCCGGCCATGATGGAGTCATTTCTTTACATACTCTGAGCCCGACATTAAAGTGAAAAATTGTTGATTTTAATAGTCTCAAATTGTGGTGTTACCGACATTTTGTGGTCGACGTGGTCCTCTCGGTGTGATCTTGCTGTCTTAGATAGTTTACAGAGTTTCGATGTACAGCGTTTTCAAGACGCGCAACGCGCGTCTGGATATTAACACTAGTTAAAACTAATATTGAATAATAATAATATTACTCATACAATTTTTAAATTAAAAATTGTATAATTTAATAAATTGAAAATCTATTTTTTAAGTTAAAAACACATTTTTTAAAAACAAAAAAAGCAACTAACTTTTTAAATTTAAAAACTCATTTGACTTAAAACAAAATATTTAAAAACCATAAATTATAAAAAAAGGTTTTAGAAAAATACATTATTGTTTATTTTACTTAAAATAATTATTTATATGTAATTATAATCATATTATCTCTTCAAGCATGGTTTTATAATTCATAAATTTTTTACTATTTATTTAATAATTTATTTATTCAATTCGTGTAATACACGATGTCATAACATAGTTCATTGTATACCAAAAAAGATTAAACCATATTCGTATAACATAATAGAAAAAAACTAAAATAGAAGCGTCGGCTGTTGGAGTTTGAACTTTGAAGGAGAATAAAAATTAAAATATGGTGTGAAGAGGTACACGTAAGATAATTATGCATCCACGCCAGCAAGTCCAGCCACCCACCTGGTCACTTTGAACTAGTGGGACCCATTGATATCGCACTGTAAATGTCTAAATGACCATTGATCTCTTTTTAATTAAATCCGAAAATAAAATTTTTAATTATTTCTTTCAATGAGACGCAACTTTACGAAATATGATGTTTGTGTGCGCAATATATAGAATAATATTGTTCTAAAATAAAAATAATAATAAATGAATATAGATGATCGGTTACGTTGTGAGCTGGAAATGATACCTCAAATTCAATAATACAAACTACTTGTAATCTTTATTGAATTAATATGTTGTATATCATTTAGTCCGTTGGTGGAAGGTATAACCAATTGATTGACGGTCGTTCTTTTTATGTTTTGCTTTTAATAATTTTATATATTTATTATATGATTCTTTTAAGTTTTTATTAAATTAAATATGTTTTTTAAACCGCTACAGGGTGGCGTGGGGGCATGATGCTTGGGTTTTTTGAACCCTGGTAAACATTTTGGATTGCTGTGATGATCATGCATGGAATGTTATGTCAATGTGCGAGTGTTGTGTGATAGTGAGACATAGATAGTAGTCCGAACTTCATTTATTGGTTTGGTTTAGAACCGTTAGTCGGTTAATTGCCTCATACGACGTTTTGAGACGAGGGTGTCGTAGACCGGTTAACGAGTCAAGTAAGATTTGTTATATATATTTTGATTCTTTTTCATAAAGATTCGCTCCTTTAATTTCATCGTCTACCAACTGTATTTAATGATAGTAGTTCTGCTGTATTTATTTCAGATTTTTACATAAAAAGCTTTAAATACTCGTCAAAACAAGTAGAATTATGAAGCTATAATATTTCTTTTTGAAAAATATATGATCTTTCCTGCATGCTAAAATAAATCAAGGCATTTGCTAATTGAACACCCTATCAGGTGTTATCTGGACGCCCTTTGACTTTTTTCACGGCCCGTGAAGGGCCTTACGGGTCGTAAGGTGTTCGAAATTTAAATTTCGCAGCTTTATCCGCTCACGGGCTGTGAAACACATCATGGCCGGTAAGCGTCTAACATCACGGCCCGTGAACAAGTGCCATAACTCACGGGCCGTAGTAGTCCTTCTGAGAATTTATTTCCCTCGATTTGCGTGCATTTTTAAATTTTATAATTATGTGACGTGACGTATTATTCCTTGATTTGATTTAATATTTTGTATAAAATGTTATATATATTACTTGTTATATACGGTTAGTGAGAAACGAAACAGTTAAAATGTCTTCTCGTAGAGGTAATAGAAGACGTCAAAACGAGTCCTCTTCAAACTCACGAGATATTGTGGAAAGTATTCCTGATCTAATAGATAACCATAATTGACAGAATGGGAGGAACTGGTCTGAAAATATTATTCAGTTTATACGTAACGGTGATTCCCAAACATGTAGGGTGTATTACATGGGTACTTCCGATATTCAGTTAGAATATTGACGTGAATTACTCGGAAACGTGTCTTTAGGTAGAGAGGTATTATTTAAAGTTTTTTTTGTAAATTTTATTTTAAAATTCTAACAATTAAAAAAGTTATTATTTTATAGCATGTTCGGGCGTGGACAAATAGACTCACAATATGAAGATACGAAGAAATACGTAGAACAGAAGAGTTGCCGGGTAGTGATCGTTGGACGATTCTCCCATTTGAGTGGTTTAACTTAATATACTCGGGGTCCGTTAAGGGTAACGAATATGGTGACGGGAGTGACTATCTATATCCCGCGTTATGGGAAGTTGATACAGTAATACTGTTTTCATGTTTTACAATAAAAATCATGAATTTATAACCGTGAATTAAATTGTTTTGTAGGTTTACGTACCAATGACTGATGACGAAGAAAATTGGTATCTTTTTAAGATTTCTATGGACTCACTACAAGTTCGTATATATTCTCCATACGAATGCCGACCAAATACGTGTGATGATTCATGGTGCATTTATCGTAATGCCCGAACGATTTTCGTACAATTCGAATCGTACTTTTTACATTTTCTGTCACGTATACAATATTGGCAGCACTCCGGACAAGAAGAAATCGAAGAACTGGTTGTATCCGGTGAAACCGTGTGGCCTCCTAATGCCGGTTATATTGGTCGAGATTCGGGAGTTGTAATTTGTATGTTATTAAGGTTCAAAATAGATCTTAGAGTGGCAAGAGGTTAGCTTACCGGATGCTTGCTTTAGATTCCGAAGATTTATGGCAGACGAACTGTATTCTAGACGTATAATGTAGAACAGTAATGAAATATTTTATTAAAACATAAACGTTTATTAGTACACTTTATTAAAAAACACTTAATTTTTAATCTTCTTGATCTTTATAAAAGATCCAAGCCGCAAAATGGTTAAAAGAAATTCCAAAAGTCTCCCGATATCGTTCTTGAGCTGTTGTCATAATATCTGTATGACGAGTTTGGGCTTATTAAAAGCTGTCTGTTCTATGGGCTGGATCCGTATGAAGAGAAATATCATTTTAAACTTTGGAAATTATCGAGATCCTAAAAAATACTCCTATGACGAGTTTGGGCTTATTAAGAGCTGTCTGCTCTATGGGCTGAATCCGTATGAAGAGAAATTGACAGTTTGTTTTTTTGATGTCACTTTTTCAAATTGACAGTTTGTTTTTTTGATGTCACTTTTTCTTAGAGGGGATGCTCCCTTATATATCACATTTCAACCAAATTTAACCACCACATCATTCGAATTTCTTTTTGAACGTTTGGTGACAATAACAAACCCATTTTCTCGCACTACGTTACTTGCTCAATCAACTAATTCTTCACGAGATGAGAAAACCTAATAAATTTTATATTTTTAGTTAGTTATTACTAAATGAAAGTAAAATTAAATATGATATATTTTATAACCTGATTCGTATCGTATAAACCTCTTTTACCGGAGCCAGAACCGTCATTATCACCGCTGCTATCGCCACCGTTATCACCCCCGTCATCGCCGCCTTCATTCCCGTCGTAATTGGACGCGAACTGTCTTAAATAGTTTGAAGCACCCTCATCGTAATAACCGTAACCCTCCTCAAGGTAATAGTTAGATTCCGAACCGAATAAATAGTTGCTATCCCAGAAAGACATCGTAACGTTAAATATTATTTCAAACTTATCGTAGAAATTTGAATTATGAAATTTATATAGTAGTTCACATGGAATATTGCATCACGTCACATAATTAACACGAATATCGAGGAATATTACGTCATATCAAATAACGTAATAAATACAAAATTACACGACTATCGAGGAATATTACGTCATATCAAATAACGTAATAAATACAAAATTATACGAAAAAAGAGAAATAATATATCTTATCAAATTATTAAAGATGAAAATAGGACCCGTATAACGGTTCACGGGCCGTAAGTGAAAGGGCTAACGGGCCGTGAAATGCTTAACGGGCCGTGAAAAATTAACACCGTGAACACCTTCACGGGCCGTTACGTTCTTGAATGACTGATTTGATTGCCCGACAGTCATTACGGCCTGTGAAGGGCCTTACGGTCCAGATATCCGTGTCTCTTTAGTAGACCCCATAAATCAATAATACAGAGATACGACAAAACTAATGATGACACTCATTCTGTATGTATGATTCTTCCAAGTTTACAATTCTTGTATAATAATTAATTGATATATTTATATCTAGTTCTTTCAACTTCTTAATTCAAGTAGTTAGTCATAATCTCTTTTTCGGAATCTCTTGATTTGAAATTATAAAAAAACCTGGATTGAATAAATCTAGTTTATAAAAACATTGAATTTCAAAAATCTAAAATATAAGTTGTTGATAATAATTCACAGTGACAATTAAAAAAATAATATTTTTAACTTTTACTTTCGTTATCAAGATGAACATATCATGTGTCATAACGTGACAACTAAATGAAAATTTTTTTGTCAATAAAATTTAGGAATTCAAATTGTGATTCATACTCCTACATGTTACCACTCATAAAAATTACAAGTAATAAATATAGGAAATTATAGTGAGTCCCTAAATATATGGAATGGGAAGTGAGTCCCTAAACTTGATACGTACTTAATTTACGGAATGAGATGGAGTGACAATTTGGATGATTTTCCTAAATTTCTCCAGAGATTGGATGGGAATTGGTTGTGATTGCTCTAAGAGACTGATCAAGATAAGGAACTTGCCATTGGAATGAATATTGATTCGATATTCATTTAAAAGTGTCTGTTTGTAAAATTTATTTAAAAAGAATTTAGCTAATGAAAAAAAAATCTTATTTTCATCCGAGGAGAATTTTAACGTTATTATATTTTTAGAAGTCTCTGAAGGGACATCCTGAATGTTAAATGGTATTGGCTTGGCTATTAAATGATTCACTTTGACGGGTGATTGAATAATCAAAAGGTTGGAGTTTTAGTTCTTAAGTGTGCACGTTGTGGTATATCTATCTTAAATATCTAGTTCAAAAAATATATACTTTTTATATATTGTTGATCACGTAAGTACATATCTTAAAATGAGATTTGAATAATACAAAGATCATGAAAGAACTATTTGGTTATTTCATTTAAAAAAAGTTGAAGGAAGTTATCAGGTATTGATCCTATTGAATCTTTATGAAGTTAAAGGTGTTCGACACATTATTAGTACCACATTATTAGTGAAACTAATGAACCTATTGAGGTTTTGGAATATCAAAAATAAGTCAATTCTGAATACGGTAAATGTATATAGAATATTGTTGACTATTTTAGTAACAGTGGCATTTGCAGGAAAAGATTTTCAAAAATTATGACGTTGAAGTCTTACTTACGATTCATAATGTCACAAAAAACACTAAATGAGTTGGTCTTGACACTTATTAAGAACGAGATATTAGAGAATGATACATTATGGATACTTCTCTTTCAAGAATCCTATAGAGTTTTTACAATTCATTTAAGCATGTAAGATAACTCAACTTAGTATAGCAAATTTAAATTTTTATTGTTATAACAATTATCGTAGTACTAATGAATATTTTTTTTCAGATTTATAAGTTTTATTTTAAGACCCATTTTTGCTTCTCGCACAAGGTCTCAAACCGACCTTGACAGAGGGTGATTGGAAGAGAGCGTCTTTGACAAGCATGTGTTAAGCATAGCCTCTTCGATTCAATATAGTTTTTAGGGAGCGTTGGAAAAGTTGTACTTCAGCCTACCACAACCCTAGAAAGAATAAATAATCAAAGTCATGAAACCTAAAAAGTATAAGTTTTGAATCATCTGGTCAATAAACTTCTATGATAAAAACATTAGCAAAAAGGTTTGAAAGATTATACCCATATGTAGGAACACTTAAGATAATTTTTTAAGCCTATTGTGGATTTAAAATATTTTATGATTTACCGTTTTGTTAATATCGGGATTTACTTACAAGTTGTAGCTATTTGGAAATTAACTACATTCGTATTGTTAACTAAATTAATTATCTAGTACTTTAGTTAAATGTTTCACAAAAGATACTTTAGAAATCAGAATAAAACGATGTATAATTATTTTGACAAAAGAATATTAGTTAATTAATACTTAAAAAAATTAACTGGTATGCTTGGAATAAGGTCAGCCGTAGCTTTATCTTCTTTTTATTATTATTATTTTAAATCTAATTCCACTTTACGTGACTTTTCTTTTTGATTATTATTCCCAAAATCATCTTCACTTTGGTACTTAATTACACCTTCTAGATTATGCAGCTCCACACTTATAAAAACAGTTGTTCAATCCAAAATATCAATTTAAAAAGAACTAGTAGGGTTTGATATGATATAATGTGTTCGTCATAGCTAATGTGTTATAATATATATTTCTTATATCATGATAACAATAATATAAACATGAGATACAAATACTAATATTGGTGGTTGCATTTAGTTAACACTATGGATGTATAGGATATTCGAGTAACATCTTACATTATTAGATGATAACACCATATATATTCAGGCGATGACACGACAATTCCAAAAAAAAAATTTAGGTAGCTGACTGAATTCATCACAAGGTTATGTTTCTAACTAAAATTGTAAGGATAAATGTAATGACATTGGTCTACTTTCAACCATGGACATTACGTTATGGTGGAAGACAAGAACTTTGTCTTAGAGCATTCATATCTCGTTCATTAAATTTATATGAGTGTATTCTTTATATTATATGGTATGGTTATGAATATTTGTTAGTGGAACATATAAAAAATTTATTGTTTAATCTATATTTTTTGAAAAACACTGTTCAACACCCTATAATATTTTTAATATATTTTAAATAGTTGTGGATGTAGGAGATAGAAAAAATAATGATAGAGATATAAAAAGTATTATTTAATTGAAAATGAGAGGGAAAAATTAATGATTTTTAGTGTAATTATATGAATATGGATGAAAAATGAGTTGTGAATACTCTTAGATCATCATCACTTTTTTGAAACATGACGGTATAAGATCATCATAAGGAACGTTTTTGTTTTTTTTTCATGTTTTACTCATAAATGTAATGACAATGGGTTTAGAAGTTTTCTTCATTTGAAGCGTCTGTATATAACATCAAACTAATTTATACTTCTGAAAGCTTATGTATACAAAAATATGGGTCGACCTTGGTGATAATCGACTTGATGTATATATTTGTCATGTTATACAATAAGCTAATCAACTGCCACAACCGTTTTGGTCACTTGACGTTTTAGTTTTGGTGGTGTTAGTATAATTTTCTTTATAAACCTAATAATCTTATATCTATGAACACTAATGTAAAGATATCGGGTAGTGAGAAAGTTACCAAGTATAGGTGTAAATTACAAATTGTAATAAGAATTGATCATTTATCTCTAATGGGTTTCTCTATGCTGAATAGCCGATGAAGATTGTCGGAAGCTAAAATCTTTCCGATCATGTCTTAGCCGGGAAATTGCACCAGGTATATTTTGATTTCGACGTTGACTCCTCATTGCTGTTGTTTTTCCATCTATCTCAATTGTTGTTTCCCCAAGAAATTCCGACTCCATTTTGATTCTATGGTTGATTAGATTCTATTTGTGTTTCTCATTTTTATGTTCTCATGATTATAAGCAACATTTTGGAGTTTGATGTTCGGTGTTCTTGTTTAGTTTGAGGTATGTAAACCATTGATTCCAAGCTGTTATTGGGGCATATGTTATATTGCTTGACTCGAAATTGTTGGGTGACATAATTTTTTGTGTTTTGTTATAAGATAATAATTGAAGTGTGTGAGTTTTAAATGTTGTTTTTATAGGCTGTGAAGATAGTTTAGAGGGCTAAAATAATCATTCTATACAGTTATTCAGATATTCAACCCAAGAGTACTTATTGGTTTAATATTTATCGACTCAGAGAATCTTACCCAGTCAATCCTCGTACTAATTCAGCACTTAGTGATTTAGAGATTGTCAAGCATCTCCTGCAACAATAACGAAAACTATTTTAATTAGTTGGTTGATCATTGATGACTTGATGCATTGAAAATTGATCATGACAAACATAAGATCCACAAGCAAAACTAACGAAACAAGGTCCAACAATATTTGATCCATAAAGAAATATTGTTGAGGCCCAAGAGAGATATAAGAACCACAGTGGTTTAAAACCGTGATCATTTCCCAACTTCCAAAACTAGATTTCTCGAGCCGTAGCTAGAGGTCGGAGAACACTAGTGACCTCATCTCACATCTTACTCACAATCCTTTACTCATTTTCATGTCCCAACAAGCAATGAGTTTACATCTTCATAACCAAAATGTGTATATATACATATATTTTTTATTGGATTTATTCTCCATTCAAGCAAACTTATAACATTTAGTGGATTCATAAAATTGGAGATGTTTAAAAAGCTTGTGAATCGATGCTTGTTTGAAATCGACTCATTATAAAATGAGATGAGTTGAATTGGTTTATAAACAAGCCAATGTAAGCTTGCTCGTTGATTTGTTTAATTAAGCCTTAATTTTTATATTTTGATGCTTATAAGCTATAATAGTAAATAAAACAAATTTATTGCATCAAAGTTACTTATTTCAAATAGTTAGATGAATCATCCTATTCAACATTGATAACTTGGAAAAGAACCTTCTGACTTTCTTTGGATAAACCACTCTAGAGCCCTAGTTTGGGACTTTCTTAATCTTCATCTACCTCTTTTTATTTATATATTTTTTACTTTTATGTTTTTAACCGGATAATCATTAAGAAGACATAAATTTTGAAACTCATGTAACAATAACAAATAAAAAGTTATAATCTAATATACAAAGATTTAAAAATACCCAACTTGAGATTTGACAATTGATTGACTGGCTATGTTTACTACGACGACATAGACAATGTTTACTTTGGCAGGCCGTTGGATCATGGGCGATTTGGTAGTGAAGATGTGCGGTGAGTGATTGTCCCTTCGGTTCTTCAATTTTTAAACCGTCGCTTTGAAAAATCATTTGTTATTTAGGTTAATTTTTTAAAGCGTTTGAAAGCGTATTAGGTCAAAGATCACTGGCAAATAGTAGACGAGCTAATTTGTTTAAAGTGTTTATTGAGAATTAAAATGATTACGTACCGATTAGGTTTGTAAAAATCAATAGAAAAATGTGTCAAATTAACTAATTACTAATTAGCTTATATATATGTTTATTAGTGTATAATAGGTTTTTATTTGTAAAATAAAATGTTAAATCAATTTTTCTTCGCTAGAAGGGACGAAACATATTCGTCAAAAAAAAAAAAAAAAATCGACTTACAATACATAAATGGGAAAAAAAGAATAGGGCTCTTAAAAGAGGGTCGTGTGTGGTTGTCGCCCAACACCCACATAAGAAGTGGTCGTGATAAAGAAAGAAACGCTCTTTCCACCAAAACCCATATGGTCAAACTAGGAACCAGAGCCGGCTAAACGTTTTTTAGGACCCCAACCGAACTAAAAAAAATGGGGCTCTTTTCTAAAAAAAATTACCTAATCAATATATCAAAGGCCAACAAAATACCAAATCAATATATCAACTTATCAACTTAATAACTAAGAATATACCAAATCAATTAATCAACTTAATAACTAATCAAAGGCCAACTTAATACCAAATCAATATATCAACTTAACCTAATTACCTAATCAGGGAAACAAAACTAACACATATTATCATTTATCAAAGCATTTAAAAAAAATTTAATCAATGAAGATTTAAGACTTAAGAGGAGTAGAGCTGTAGAGGACTAACCTTTGATTCTTTGAAAACAAATTATCAAAGCAGCTGCTTCTGCTTGCCTGCAAATCTGCACACACACACAACAAAGGCACACCCGATACCCAAAATATAGCCCCACCCCCTCTGCTGTGGCTCGAAAGGCACACACACGCACAAACGCAGGTAAATCGATGAAAAACAAATCAGGGAAACAAGAATATACCCAAATCGATGAAACAAGAAGAGAGACCCAAATCGATGAAACAAGAAGAGAGGCCAAAATCGATTAACAGCTGCTCGACAAAGAGGAGCCAATCGATTGGAAGTTTGGAACTTCGATTGGACAGAGGCAATCGTTGGAACTTCGATTGAACCTTCGACAAAGAGGAACTTCGATTGGAACTTATATTGGAACTTCGGTTGGAACTTCGGTTGGAAACTTGGAATCGATTGGAACTTCGCCTGGCGTCTCATATCGTCGCCCACAGCCCACCGCCCGTATAGGGGATTATAATCGATTGGTCGGACTCTTCGAACTTCGAAGAAAGTGAATAGGGGATTGAAGGGGACGGGCCTACGTATACAAAATTTTTGAGAAATGGGATGGGGATTGAAGGGGATTGAAGGGGACGGGGATCGAAGGGGACGGGGATTGAAGGGGATTGAAGGGGACGGGCCTTCGACTTGGGTTTGAGAAGTTTTGAGAAATGGCCAATGGGCCTACGTATACAATTTTTTTTTTTTAAAATGGGCCCTTATTTTTTTGGGGCCCCAAGCCCAGCGCGTCTTGGGTTTCAAAGATGGGCCGGCCCTGCTAGGAACTTAGATAGTAGTGCTATATGGGTGTGTTACCGTAGGCAAAACGGGGTAAACCTACACAGAGAACAATTGTTAGTCTCGTCACAATGCCAGAAAGTTTTTGTGTGACTAAAATCTAGTGTGCAATAAGTAATTATTATTTTGAAAGAGTGAATGAGGGAGCAGAGATAGTTGAAAAGAATTTAATGCTTTCCTCTTCAACGTGGAGGACATTTATACTCGTAGAGTCCTAAGAAGAGTTGGCTTATGCACCATTAACGCTATGTATTATCACTGCTTTTTGCCATGAGAACTTATCATATGAAATGCTATCATCCACTGGTCCAAAGCTTTAGTTAACATGTTTCTGTACGTATTTACCCACAGGACCTTTCCTTGCACAAGAGATCCCTTGCCTTTAAGACATTTGGCATTTAATATTTGCAAGGTTACCTTTGGGTCCACTCGTCAAGGCAATGCTCATGCAAGATTGGTTTTGTGTTGAACGCGTTCCTATAGAGTTCAGATTAGGAGTTTAACGTTTCCCCTAGAAGTTCATTATGCGCCTCAAGAAGTTCATTAAAATTCGTTTTGTGTTGAAAACTCTCCTACGAAATTGATTAATGTCGGTTGGGTAAAAATCATATATGGGTAAATTTGAAATATTTTGGGACGTTGGTGTTCAGTCGATTGGTTAGAGGACAAAATTTATAAGATATATCATGGATAATGTAGAATCAATGACCAACAATTTTGATATTTAGACCTTCCACAATGCTTGTCTATAGCCCCGCCCGTGCCGCCTTTTGGAAGGTCTGCGTTGTGCAGACTCATCTGTCCTTCACCTGTCCTTTGCCAATGGCGCTTCATGGAAGCATTTTGTGAGGCTCACGTCATAAAAATGTGTGTTGCTTTGTTTTTTATGGATTTTTAATGGTTGTTTGTGGAAGGATGGTGTCAGGGGTAAAAGTTGATTATGGAAAAAATGAATGGAAGTTAGTAAAAAGCTGATGTGTCATGATGACTGCGACTATTTGTGGGAAGGGCGATCTTCAGCGGATGGTCTTATAATGGTGAAAGGACAATTCGGGTAAACGTCTAATCCAACCTTGGTAATAATTATTTTGTTTAAAATTCTATAGACTTATATGATGATTCACTGGATGCTAGCTTTTCTTTTTCTTTTTGTAGATATCTTGGCCATTCTAGTATCAAATGTAGCTTTCAAGTCTATTTAGGTAAGAGTAGATGGATGGTAGGCATAAGACACCTACAAAAGTTCAATATCCCCTCATATTGATGAGTTGTTAATTTGCACACATGATTAGATTCAAGAGGGAAGAAAGGAGATGCACAAATACAAGGATTTATAGAAATACGACGTGATCGTATAAAGTAATTATTTTTATCTTGTTAATCATATTCTGGTATTTTTTTTAACAATTAATCATCAGTTTTTGTAGTTGTTTTGGGCGAAATCAGATCATGGGAATCGATAAAGATTGAAAGACTACCTATTTTGAAGATCGATTGAAATTTGGTTTTTATGATTTTACATTTGCTGCTGTTAGAATTTGTTTTAATTCGTTTTATAAAAACTGCTACCATGGTGGTACTTTCAGTTGATTTCAGCTACTAGTGGAGTACTCTTTCAATGGTATCATTGAAATAATGGTTGTTATGGTTTTGATTTGTTTCACTTTTTTTGCTTATGGTTTTAATTGCTAATTTGCTATAAAGGTGTAAAAAAACGGTTTGGAAAAGAAACCGGTAAAAAAAACCGGTTTTAACCAAAGCGGTTCCCAACCTAATTCGAACCGCCGGTTTGTATACGGGTTTGGTAGTTCGACACCCAAAACCGGTTTAAAAACCGGTTCATAGAAAAAAAAAACGATTAAACCGGAAAAAAAAACCGGTTTCTGTAGAAAAACCGGTCCAGACCGGCCCGTCATGAATTTTGGTCCTATAGGAACTGTTTAGAACTAGCCCGTCTAGACCTGTCAAATACCTGGCTGTCTTTGTTTTATATGGTCCAGTTTTGGTTCTCATGATGTTCATTTGTAAACTACTATTCGTGTTCCCTTTTCATCCTTATCAAATTGATTCGCAATTGAACCGGGTTCGAGCATAAGATTTAACATCACATACGAGTTCTTTTGTTACTTCTAGTTTGGATTCTTGTGTAGTCTAGTGTTTATTAAAAGAAATATACAACTTTAAAAAGAAAAACAAATCGGAGGTGATCAGGCTTTACAACTAAGGGCATGAAACCAAACAAAGAAATGATGTCCAACTTTTTCGCTTTTTTGTTCTCAGTTTCAATCTTCAACTTTAATTCCAGAACCCCCAATTACATCACTCTTTGTTGTTTGACTAAATTACCCCTCCAATCTTATCCATTAACCTAGTCATGTTTTCTCCTTTTCAAAGTGGCCTTCACCTCTCCCACTTAATATATATATATATATATATATATATATATATTATATATATATATATATATATATATATATATATATATATAGGATTGGGTTCATGTGAAAACCCAAAGTATTTGTAAGAACCCATTAACCCAATGGATCAATCAGTGATCGACACATCAGCAACATGGAAAAGCATATGCTAGGGGTATATCTGTCTTTCTACAACCCTTTACATTAAATGCATGTCCTTTCTGTCATTACCTTTTGTACTTTTGGCAGAAGTTTTTTTCACCAATTCCAAAGTCACTAATAATTTACGTTTGAAATTGTACTTTTCTTGAAAAACTTTTGAATTTATGATTTTTGTTAACTCATCATCTTCTTTTTTCCTTTATATTTTTTTTCATTCTAATTTAACATTCTTACTTTCATCATATTTTCCTCTTTCCAACCTATGGATCAAGCTTTACCAAAAACACTGATGTGATGATCGACCAAGAACACGAAGAACCTCAGATGAATCTGGGTGTTTGCTTTTATCTACAACGGTATTTTTCATTGATTAACCTTCTTACCTTCATCATAGTTTCCTCTTTCCAACCTATGGACCAAGCTTTACGAAGAATACTAATGTGATGATCGACCAAGAACACGAAGAACCTCAGATGAATTTGGGTGTTTGCTTTTCTTTGCTTTAATCTACAAAGGTATTTTATCGATCAACACCCTCCTCTATTAATTTGGGTTTTATGTTAGTTTTCGTGTTTGCAATCTAGATCCATATTATAACGAGATGAAGATCTAGACTGTTTATGATCTTAGTTTTTGATGCGGGGTTTGGCAGACACAAGTTACGACTACAACAACGAAGTAGGTTATTTTTGGGTTTTGTGGTTTAATTTTGTTTCTTGTTCATGTAGTTATTTATTTTTATGGCTAAGTTAAAGTGATAAAAGCTGTTTATGATTTTGTACGTAAATTTATTTAAGCCATTGCACTAATGTAGTCTAATGTAATCTACCGAAGTTTCGTTGTTGTTTGTTTTGATGATACAAAATATTGTAAATATTTTGGTTGTATTAGCATTTATTGTAAGATTAATTTATTTGGTCCACCCCTGATGCAACAATTGTTTATAATTTAATATAATGTAATGTAATTATATTATTGGTGTGATGTTATATGATGCAATGTTTTATTAACGTTAATTAATGTAATGAAAATGTATATTCTTATATGGTAATAAAATTCTTTATATGGTAATAAAAATATAATATATCATAAACATCCATACACTTATATAATGCAAACATTTATGTATTTAAAATTTCCGAAAATTTGTATATTGATTGATGTTAATTAATATTCCCGGAAGTTTATATTACGAATTACTAACATTTACGTTACACTACATTACAGTTACATTACAATTGTTTACATCACAATTCAGTTGTTTACATGCGAATATTATATTATAAGAATGACTATAACATAAATTATTACGTTACATTATAGTTGTTTACATCACATTTCAATTATATTATGCTTTATTTACATACGTTACATGTTATTAAATTACGCTACAATAAATTTACATCGTATATTAGGTTGTAATGTTAGTTTTATGCAATATAATCCAACATTTTTACAATAAATTGCTTTCGTCAGTGGTTTTGTGAGCATCCGTCCAGTATGGATGAGTATTTCTTTGACGATTTAGCATGCACTATCTAAGTTACATTACTAACATGACTTTTAGTTACATTAAGTTACTACGTTACATTATAATTTTTTACATCCACTTAAAATGACATTACATTTCATATATTATATGTTATCATAATACATCATAATTAAATTATATTTTATATTAGATCTTAATCTTAGTGTGATGTAAAGTAACCAATGCAATTTATGTAAATAAAATTTCGAGAAGTTTATGTTACGAATTACTAACATTTACGTTACACTACATTACAGTTCATTATAGTTGTTTACATCACATTTCAATTACATTACACTTTATTTACATACGTTACATTACATTTTAATTTGAATTTTAATTGTGTACACGAATGTGTGATCATGTAATTTCTTGTTTCTTTGTTGTGTAAGTTTTTTATGACCTGATTTAGTGTACTGTAACAGAGTGTATGTTAATTGTATTGAACTTTCTACACCGCTTTGAAATCATGTAAGTTTACGTACTTAATTGTACTGTGGCATTATGATACTTTAGAAAATGAAAAATGTCCCTTAACTTTATTTCAACTTCCTTCACGAATATCTAATGATGTAAGTTTAAATCACGATGTAAGTTGAAAATTAAAATTACTCATTTGTACATTGGATGCGAATATGCTTAAAATAAAACAACCACACGCGATGAAAGTTGTTGTGTCATCCGTTTTTGTGAAAGCTCACCACCGTTTGTGTATGTGGTACATCATGAAGAAATTACCATCCAAGGTATTTTTTTTCACACGTACTCTTTATTTTTGTATATGTACATCAATCTTTCCATTTTTCATATGACCGATAGTTTTAAGTTGATTTACAATGTAGTAGGACATTTTGCGTAAGAAATGTAATCTGATGTAAACCATAGTAAGTAAGTGTAATGGGCTGTGTTTTTTCTAATGTTAACATTTTTTTATGACCTGATGTAGTGTATTGTAACGGAGAGTATGTTAATTGTATTTAACTTTCTACACTCCTTTGAAATCATGTAAGTTAACGTAGTTAATTTGTACTGTGGCATTATGATACTTTAGAAAATAGAAAATGTCCCTTAAATTTATTTCAACTTCCTTCACTAATATCTAATGATGTAAGTTGAAATCAAGATGTAAGTTTATGATTAAAATTACTCATGTAGTAGGACATTGTGTAAAAAATGTAATCTGATGTAAACTATAGTAATTAAGTGTAATTGGATGTGATTTTTCTAATGTTAACATTTTTTTATTATAGTTATTTGAATTTAAATGTTGTTTCCCTTTTTTTGGCAACTACGACCTGATGTACTTTACAGTAGGGAAAATATATTGGTGTAATGTCGTTTGGTTGTTGTAACTATATTATTACTGTTAGTTGGAGTGGTGTAATATTGGGTATTTAACATTGTAATATTGGGTTATATCAATTTACATTGTTTTACATACTCATTTATATTGGTTAAAATTGGTTTACATCATTTTACATTGGTTTAATATTGGGTTTGTCGTTGTGTAATTTGATGTTTCATTACAACTTTGATAACATTGGGTTATATTCGTTATTGTGGTGTAGTTACATTGTTTAATGTTATTCGGTTGTTAAGTTATTGACTGTTATTCTTATGATGTAATTAACTGTTCTTCAATGTAACTCAATTTTCTTGTATTATATTGTGTTAATATTGATGTCTTGTATTATATTGTATTTTTAAATGGTGTTTTCTTTGTTACAGTGGTGTGTATATAGATATTTTAGTTTAACTATTTTTACAATAGTATAATTATAGTGATGTTTTTGTTATAGTATTGCAATTTAGTTAATATGGCTTAATTACAATGTTGAAATTTCTTTGTGGTGGTATAGTTCGTGGTTTAATGTTGTTTTGGTTGTTAGTTTTCTGAAATCATGTAGGCGTAGTTACATGGTTTAATATCATTTGTTTTACAGAATGATTTACATTGGTTAATATGGTTTACATCAATTTACATTAGTTTACATTTGTTTATATTGGTGTAATGTCATTTGTTTGTTGTAACTATATTATTATTGTTAGTTTGAGTGGTGTAATATTAGGTATTTAACATTTTAATATTGGGTTATATCAATTTACATTGTTTTACATACTGATTTATATTGGTTAATGAAAAAACCTGCTGTACTAAAATGAACGTCTAAATATCTTATTTTTTTTAGTTATACACACTAATCATATGTAATTTTTTTTTGACTTTCACTTAATCAATACACACTTAAAACTTATATGTAATACATTAGCACTATATGCAACAAACATGTGAGAACATGTAATTTCACTTAATTACATGTAAGTACATGTAAGAAAAAACATGTTGTATTAAATTTTCATGTAATTAATGAAGTTTTTTCTTTAATAATGGACTGAAAACTTTTCAAAGTAAGAGCAGTGGATGTAATAACAATTAATTTTCATGTAATTACGTGTAATTTCAAGTTAGAACAAACCTGCTGTACCGGGGGTTAGTCTTTATAACTTGTAAGAACATGTAAGAACATGTAATATAGGCTAACACCCAAGTTGTGTTTATTGAGTGTAGTATTTTTTGTTAACGTATTTTTGGTCCTAATTTTTTTTATTAGTTAGATTGTATTATTACATTAACATAATGTAGTGTAATGTAATGTAATAAAATGTAATGTAATGTGATATGATATAATGTAATAAAAGGTTTGATGTTAATTTATGTGATAATTTTGTTTTCTTTTTGCACCAATAATTGACATCAATGTAGGTGTAATGTTGTGTAATAAAATGTAATGTAATGTGATATGATATAATCTAATGCAAGATTTGATGTTAATTAGAGTAATAATGTTGTTTTCTTTTTGCATCAGTAGTTTATATCAATGTATGATGACGGATTGAACGTATGAAGTTAGAGGTATAATGAGCCTTCGTTTAAGGAGCATATTGGTTCGCAGTGTAACGCAGCGTAACGCAGTGTAACGCAGTGTAATGTAATCTGATATGATATAATGTAATGCAAGTAGTTTATATCAATGGATGATGCTGGATTGAACGTGTGAAGTTAGAGGTATTGTAAGCATTCGTTTAAATGGCATATTGGTTTGTAATTCATGGCTCCTTTTGGTTATCACAGAGACATAAAAACCTTTGTATCGTCTCGTGAATATTTTACTAACATGAATTTAGTTGCATTAAGTTATTATATTACATGTATTTACATTGCATTACAATACTTTACTAACATGAATGTAGTTACATTAAGTTATTATATAACAGTATTTTACATCGCATTACAATGACATACATGTGTTGTGGAAAAAAATTACAATGGACTAGAATGTTGTAACATTAATCAAACAAATTACAAGGATATACTGTGCAAAACTTATTTCTGTCCAAGAAACTAACCATAATTCTGATTTTCTTCCAAATCAATTTTTATAGGGTCCCCTGCTGTGTTGACAAATTTCCGAAGTGATGGTCTTGCAATTCGATCGCTACTCCTTCCTGTAGTCATGCATAATAAGTGTTTAAAGATAAATTATTCTATAAAATACGTCCACACTGATTATAACTAAATTGGTTTACGTCTTGAATGCCTCCATTCACTAGATCTCCTCGCCTTTATACGCTCGCTACCACTGGAAAATATTGTCAAAATAACAACAAAAGTTAATAATATACATTTTACTAAACTGTAATATCACTACATCATCTACAGTAAGTTACCTATTTTTTTAATTTACAGCAACTTACAGTCCTCTACATTTATAATATGCATATTATTAAATTGTAATATCACTACTAAACTTTAATTTACGGCAACTTACAGTCATCTACAGCAACTTACAGTGAACTAAATAAATAATATTCATATTTAATTTCTATAAATGGGTAACAGAAAGATGTTTTGGGTACCTTCAATCTAACAAAATCATACTTATCCTGCCACAAATTTGCCTAAGTGAAATTAAATCTACCAATGAATTCTACAACTTAAAAGTCAACTAATAATGTCCTAATCGGGAATTAACTGCGTGGTATATCCTTTTGTCATTCGGATTTTTTATACAAAATAAACCCAAGCAGTATACGTGCTTGCCTAGGGTTCTTTAACAACATCGACGGAAGCTTTCATACCAAATGTCCACATACAGTCAAATTACTGGAGATGTAAGTGAAAAAGAATCAAAATTGCAAACATGGACTACAGTTGTGGGTGTTTTAACTGTAATTTCAAAGTCCTTTTGAAGGGGGGGGGGACTTACCGATTTTGATTTTCCTTCATCTTCTTCAAATCTTCAAAAGCACTAAGGACCACCTATACAATGTATGCGACTACCGTCCTTTTGAAGATTTTGTGACTTCAAAAGAACAATATGTTGATTCTTTGAAGAAAACTCAAGGATATTCGGATTTCGTGAATGAAGAAGAAGGGGGAAGGGGGATTTTTGAGTATCGGTGTTCTTGAAGGAAATGAAACTTAAACTTCAATTTTTGTAAAATGAAACATGAATAGTATTTGATTGTGATTGAAGTGACAATTGCTTTTGGGAAGATATATAAAGTATTGACAGCTTTTTTTTTTCAAATGGGTAAAATTACCATTACACCCTCCAGAACACATCTTCTATTGTACTTTAATAATTTAATAAGCAGAATCATTTGTGGCCATTGGATCAAAAACTTATCCATACATCAATGGTCAAGAAGTGAGTTAGGGGGTTCTTACACTAAACCATGGTTCTCATAACATATATATATATATATATATATTATATATATATATATATATAATATATATATTCACAAAATTAGTCTAAACAATCACCAAGATTATATATATAACTCGTAGCCGGTAACGTTTTTAAAATCGGACCGGATAGTAAACCGGACGCCTTACCGGTTCGCTGGTCGGACCGATTCAACCGGGCAGACCGTATATAAGAACCGGATAAAATTATAATTATTTTTTTATAAATATATGTAAAAATTACAAAATTTTTTTTATAAAAAAACCGGTTTAACCGGTCCGGTTCCCGGTTCAACCGGTCCGGTTCCGGTTCGACCGGTTCAACCGGTCTGACCACTGGTTCAATATTAAACCGGTTTTAAGCACCGAACTGGACCGGATTGGAGTCCGGTTCCCGGTAAGGTGGACCGGCCGGTCCGGTCCGGTTTTCAAAACCATGCTCGTAGGAGATTAGATGTAAAGGGAAGAGTTTCTTTAGAGTTTATGAAACTTTTACCACTATTGATCATAAAGTTTGAGAAGTTTAAAAAATGGTAATAATATAAAGTTTGTAAATGCAGTGTCTAGCGAGTTGAGATTATTCTTTTCTAAGCTTTGATTTACCGGATCATATCCTTCGATTCATGACCTACACGCACAAACAACACGTTAAGACAACCCTCCGGCGTGATAGGGTTCTAAGAGAAAATGGAGAGAGAGGGAGAGGGAGAGAGAGATTGTGCATGTGGAATTCATTTTCCTTTACCTCTTATTTTTCAGTGTCAATAATCTATTAATGATGATCACATATGATGATTGGGAATGGTCTGAAGGAGTTAATCACGTATATGGACATGGCGTCTCATGCAATGAGAGGTGTTATAACTTATAACTCAATGGTTCAGATTGGTGATAATTATTGTGTCCTGAATGATCGACATGTATCCCTATTTGATTTTAGTGAGAACCAACTTGGCCCTGGAGTTCCCGGACTCGGTTCCTACGTCCATGATGTTCGAAGCAGGTTCGACTCAATCTTTTTTAGGCTCAAAATGAAACTGAAAGGAAGCCCCTTTTGTAATATAAAAATAATCTACTTTTGAAACTAGAACAATTGGAAACTAGGGAAAGATTATAAGGTGATTACTTGAATATAACTAAATGGTCCAGCTCCTCACTCATGATTTACTCTAATATACATATAGGATCAGGATCATTACAGAACCATTTTTTATTTTCGGAACCAAAAGAACCATTGATTTACATAAATGTAAATTATAAACCATTGGTTTACATAGATGTAAATTAAACCTGATGATTTTTAGTTGTTTTTTTATAGTTTATTGTTCATGTCTGATATACACATATGTAAAACAGGTCAAGTACTACCAGACTTAATATACATTTATGTAAATCAATAGTTCTGTAGTTCTGAAAATAAAAAGTGGTTCTGTAATGATCCTAACCATATATATATATACATATATATATACACATATATATATACACACATATATACATATATAGGGGGAGGTTCCACTAAAAAATATATTTTGCCTAAGAATGCTAAGAAGAAATGAGGTGGTGACATGTGGTAAAACTAGAAAATAGGATTAAAGGGTATTTTGGTCTATTAACAATTTTGTGCTGTTTTATGAAATCCAGCACAACCCTGTGCTGTTTTATGAAATCCAGCACAACCCTGTGCTGTTTTATGAAATCCAGCACAACCCTGTGCTGTTTTATGAAATCCAGCACAACCCTGTGCTGTTTTATGAAATCCAGCACAACCCTGTGCTGTTTTATGAAATCCAGCACAACCCTTTGCTGTTTTATGAAATACAGCACAACCCTTTGCTGTTTTATGAAATACAGCACAACCCTGTGCTGTTTTATGAAATACAGCACAACCCTGTGCTTTTTTATGAAATACAGCACAACCCTGTGCTGTTTTATGAAATACAGCACAACCCTGTGCTGTTTTATAAAATACAGCACAAAAACGTTAAAATGCAGCACAATTTCACCTAATTTGTTTTTTTATAAAAAAATATAGCAATACTATACTTAATTTAAAGAGAAAAAAATGCTCGATTTTATGGTGTAATTTTTTTTAAAAAATAATCTAGCATGAAAAAGTTATAAACGTTTAAAAAAATTGGAAGAAACTCAAAAAAGTCAACAAAAGTGGTTACATACCCAAAATAGCTTTCCATTTTTTTATTTACAACTTTATTATCTTAGATATTGATTAAGAAATGGAGGGCTAAAATCATTTCTTATATTTCTTAGGCAAAATTTATTTTTTAATAGAATCTCCCCCTATATATATATATAAAAGGGCGTACCTGGTGCTGCAAAGAGCTCCCGCGTTTTCGCAGGGTCCAGGGAGGGTCCGTCCCATTTAAGGGAAGATGTACGCGGTCTTTCCCCCACATTTTGTGGGGAGGCCGTTTCCACGGATCGAACCTGAGACCTTCGGTCCCTTAGGAACAGCTTTTACCGCTGCGCCAAGGCCCGCCCTATATATATATATATATATATAAAACAATATTTATGTCAGTGTCAACAATAGCCACCGACCACCATGGCGTACAAGTCATTAAGCACAAGGTACCATCAGGTAGTTTACATGTTTGGTTATTATTATATGTTGTTTAATTCGACTTATTCCAAGTTTATAAACATTAATTGTTACAAGGTTTACCAAAAGATAGCTCGAAGGAGTTGGTTTGTGCTTGCTAGGTGAGGAAACCCACTAAGATTTGATCGTCACCATCTCCTTCTAACGATTTTCGGTTACATTTATTTTGATTCTTTTATTTTTTATTTTTTTACAAACTTTTTGCTACTTTTAATAGTTTTGATTTACTTGATTTGTGTTTACGTTTACTAATGTTTAAATGTTGTTTTTTAAACGTTTTCGTTTGAGGGTTAACTTTTTTGTTATTTACTAGCAAATTTTTTTTACCTGTAGCTACACACAGACCACGATTCCACAAGAAAAGGAGACCCAAAAGAGACTCGCGCCAAAGTGCGGTCTCATATTCTAGTTAATGTAAATTATTCAAGTTTTTGTTTGGGTGAGATATTGTATATAATCGTTTTTAGTGTAAATACACTAAAGATTTAGGGCGCGATACGTATATAGGGTACGCTTATAGGTTCCTTTTAAAAATTTTAATGGTTTTGACAAATTTCATAAGACGAACCATTGTAATCTCATAATATGTTCATACATCAGACTAGGATAGATTGAAGGCATTGTTATACCTAGTTTTAACATGTTGGCGTTTTCAAATAAATGTTTTTTTAATATATAGAAATACTATACATATGTAAAAGATAATAAAATTCCTTAGTTACAAATATTGTTTGAGCTTAAAAATTAATGAACTTAAATTTAAATAATAATTTTAATAATAAGAGTTGATTTCACTTTGTTAGTTGATCTTTTAACTAAAAGGGTGGAGTTAAACAGCGTAAAGGGTAAACTAGAGCTTTAGGCGCTCAAATTTCTAGGGCTTTTATTTTCACTACGCCCGATCCATTTTTAATTACAAAGCCCCTGTTTGATTCGTTTGATCACAGGTCTGATTACTGACTGGCTGACTCGGTCAGCCAGTCAGTGCGTTTGTTGTTGCTGACCGGGTCTTTTGACCCGGAAATATCATCTGACCGAGTCTAAAATCTTGATAAGGCTGACCGGGTCTTCCGTCCTTCCCATCGGTCGCCTCCCATCCGCCGCCCCCCCCCCCCGCGCCAGATCCTCCCTCCGTCGTGCCCCATCTGCCGCCCTCCCCCGCATCGGCTTCCTTCCTTCGTCGTGCCCCATTCGCCGCCCTCCACCCGCCGGTTTCTGTAATACCCCTAACTTAATAGTTATAAATATACGAATTTTGAAGTTTTTCTTTCATATATTGTTGATGTGACAACCCGAAATTTTCGTGATTTAATATAAAATTTTATGTGAATTTATGATTTATTTTTATATTTTTATTATTATTTAAAGATAATATTAATAATAATAAAAATAATGACAATAATAATAATAATAAAATAATAATGCTAATAATGAAATAATAATAATAGTGAAAATATTATTATTTACAAAATTAATTTAATTGATTTATTAAGTCCAGGGACTGATTTTACAAATTTTGAAACATGTTTTAAAACCTTAAAACATGAAATAATAAAGCTGTGAAACCCCAGGGACCATTCTGTAATTAAAATAACCCAAACCCCCCTCGCCGGCGACCACTGTTCCGGCGCCATCCTTGGCGACAATCCGGCCAACCCAAAACGCCAAAAATACACGGTTTTTAATCGAATTAAAGCTACCGACATAACCCAGTGAGTGTTTCGAACACAAATCAGGAATCAAGCTAAGTGCGATCGATCTACACCCTCGTGATCACTGTCGGCTCCTTTACAGCCTTCGAATCGCACTGAGGCTGAATAATTAATCGAATTTATCTCACCTAAATCATCCTATAAGTAATACCAATCGAATGACACTACGAATTGCATCTAAAACAACAGCATACTTCGAATTCGATTCATCTTTCCCCCGCGACCTGCAACACACTCAAACTATTACTTAGACCTATTATAAGTCACAATTGACAGAGGGCAATTGATCTTTGACCTCGTTTGAAGCTACCTGTGAAGTGAATTTGGTTAACATCACCATTTGATTTCCAAATCAATACCACAAGAACCGCGGCTCGTTCATCCAGTGTTCATCATCAATCAGACAACTTTCGGGTAAATTAAGTACATCAATTAGATCGATTTATCATGGGGAACAAAAGCCCCATGATTCCATCCATTATCATAATCGATTGCCTGTTCAATTTGATCGATTGTGATTTAGGGTTCTTGAATTGGGGATGAACATTCGGGATTGTGTTTAAATTTAATCGGGTCCGTGTTCTGTTCGATATGGAGCCTTTGGCTCACTGGTTTGTGCGCAGGGGTGTGGGGGGGGGGGAGGTCACGGGTTCGAACCGTGCACCTCCCATATTTTTTTAAATCCTTTTTGGATTATTTAAAAAATAAATAAAAATTACTAAAAATCATAAAAATAATTTTTAAAAGCATATTTTATTTTTAACACCATTAATTAATTTTCTGTAATTTATTTATTCAAAAACACTTTAAATAAAATTTATAAAATAATATTTAAAAATGTTATAAATAACTATTTTTATAAAAATAGACTTTAAATTATGATTTAAAGTATTATCCATTAATTGGACACCATATCATTTTTATTTAATGATAAATCATAATAATTATAGAAAAATAATTATTTAAAAGCCTAAATTATTTATGTAAATAAATATTACATGTGTTATAAATTATTATCCATATAAAAATGGATTTCCAATAATAAATTAGATCATCAAATTATTAATGGATGTTATAATATTTTATGGACTTATTTTGATAATATAAATACAAAGTAAATTTTATAAATTTAAATATTTATAAAATCTTACAAAAATTAAATATAAACTTATATGTTTATATAACGTCTATAATTTAATTAGAATATAATGATATGTCAAAATCATTATTAAACTAATTAAATTTTATATAAATCATTAATTATTAACAAAAATAATTAAATGATTTAATGTTTATAACAAATCCCAGAAAACCAAACCCTAGATCAATTAGACGCCAGGTTCAAGATCTAACTTATTTAGGTTTTGGATTTATATCTGTTCGCTTACGTGAAATATAATTCCTTAGCAGGAATTTACTAGCTTGTCAACACCACACAGGAACTGAGGTGAGTTCATAACTATTTCCCTTTTTAATCATTTAAATATTTTGGGGCTGGAATACATGTTGTAATTGAAATTACAAATTATTTTGTGTATTATGTTAAATAATAATTTGATCACATTTATGATTACATATGGTTATTATGAAAATCCTTCTCTGTATACTGGACTATAAATAAGCAGGGATCTTTTGGATAGTACTATCGGGAGTGACTTACCCCCACAAAGGTATGGACATGTGATCCATATCAGATGCACAAAGATCTTGTTGTCATTTGGGATGACTGTTTTTGTAGTGAGAATGCAGATGTGCACTTTATATAGTTTGCATTATAGTTCCACATACAACCCATATGAGGATAAATGTAAAGGAGGATTTGCTCCCTCTGATTTGAAATTATTATGATAATATAATATACACATGAAAATGATATTAAACTATGGTACATGGACAAATCCTATGTGAAGGACTTGTTGGGCTTGTACATAGTGGGTATGTGGGATAGCGGTTCACCTTAATAAAAAGGGTTCCGACAGGCTATTCATATACCGGTGAGTAAATTAAACTCACACTTTTACAGTAAATCCTAATTGAGGATAATTGATGATTTATCATTATGTTTTACTTACCTATGAACTCACCAACCCTGTGTTGACACTTGATTTACATGTATTCTCAGGTATCTACTAGGAGCTTACGGACATGCACGTAGGATCATATAAGAGCTCAAATACCTATTGATTATTATCTGAAATATGATTTAGACATGTTGTCATGAAACAATCTATATTTACTTCCGCTACGCATAATATTACTCTGAACATTATTGTAATGATTATCTAAAAACTATCATATAGATATTTGCATCTCATGTGTAACTACTGTGTTCGATCCTGTTTGTTCGCCCCTCCGTGATAGATTCCAGACCCGGAATTTGAGGGTGTGACAGATTGGTATCAGAGCCACTGGTTATACTGAGTTAGGGATTGCATCTAGCCTATAGCCACACACAATAGTTGCACAAAGTAAATTGCCTTAGTTAGAGATAGGATAGGATTAAGAAGTTATATGCTTAAACTTAGATAGTTGTGTTCCTAAATATAACTTGACTCTTTGACTCTTTTCGATAATTCCTAAACTTATTCTCAACGACATGTGGGATCTACACTTATCATCGTGCCTAAATCAGTTTTTTTTTATTCTCGTCAAAGTCTGTGTCTTACAACTTGAAACATGTAATGCTGGAAGAGCGTGATGCCTGTATCTCGGGTGTTCTGTCTAGGCAAGGTATTCGCATATATCCAAATCAACCGATGGACCTGTTTACCTTACCTGGGAACCCTTGGGATGAGTATCTGCTTATAGGTACGCATGCCTTCAACAAAGTTGTGATTGACCCAATACTTTGATTAGTCAACGTACTCGCTTTGATTTACAAATCAAACGATTACACCTGGAACATCTCATTGCTATTATGCCAAATTCTCGACCGTCGTTTTAGTGTTGAATAACTCGTATCACCCAATTTCCATGAAAATTCTTAATGATCTTTCAGAATGACTTCTTGTCAAATCCGTTCACGGTCTAGAAACTCTGGCTGTAAGATTTCTGCTATTGTAGCACGTGAAGTTACTGCGATCATACACAAGTCTTTAAGGCAAATAGGTCAAATTACCTTGCTATGTTCCATTCGGTAATCTAAGCTACGCTTGTCCTAACCTAAGGCGAGACTTGTTTCCTTAGTACTCGTGCCTTGCCGAATTTAATCGAAAAACCCAGTTTTCTTAATTCCCATCTGTCCTACAGTAATTGTCCATACTTTGAATATTTGATATAAATGCATCTATTGAATATGTCAAAGTGTGAATTCTCACCAAACAATTTCATGATAGATGGACGCACCAGCGGGCAGAGGCAGAGGTAGAGGACGCGCCAGAAGAACTGTCCCAATAGGGATGACTCCTGAAGAAATACAAGCCTTGGTCAATCAAGGTGTTGCTGCAGCCCTAGCCACTCAGGCTGCTCAGAATGGTCATCACTATTCGTATAAAAAGTTCCTAGACTGCAAGCCAGATATCTTCACTGGGGCAGAAGGGGCCATTGGGCTCATAAGGTGGTTCGAGAAATGTGAATCCATCTTCGCTATATCTGAATGTCCCGATGAGAGTAGGACCAAGTATGCCTCCGGAGCCTTGAGTGGAGCTGCACTCTCGTTCTGGAAGACAGAAGTTTCAAGACTTACTCTCTCCCTAGCCAATGCTATGGATTGGGAGGAATTCAAACAGCTGATGATGGAAGAATTCTGTCCGAGAGAAGAAGTACAAAGGTTTGAAACCGAGTGCTGGAACCACAAAATGGTAGGATCTGAAATTGAAAAGTATACCACTGAAAATCATGAGTACGCAACCTTGTGTCCTCATATGATGGAGCCTGCTCACAGAAGAATTGAAGGCTATATCCGTGGACTGTCGCCAGTCATTCAATCTATGGTCACTTCCTCCAATCCAACTTCAATCCAACAGGCCATTAGGATAGCTCACAAGCTGACTAATGAGGCTGTGGCTCAGGGGAAGTTACAACCAAGAAACAAGGGTAAGGGTGTCGCTGCTGAAAGCTTGGGGAAGAGAAAGTTTGAAGATGCTAAAGACAGTGAGAGTCAAGGTACAAGCAAGAAGCAAGATCAGAAAAAGCACCATGACAATCAGGGCATTCCGCCTAGATGTCAGAGGTGTAGCAAGCGTCACCATGGCAAGTGTACTGCAATCATCTGCTACAAATGCAACAAGAGGGGGCACACTGCTCCCGAATGTAGAACCAAGACTCAAGACCAAGAAAAGAAGGATGGTAATCAGCAGAATGGTGGAAAGAAGGAAGTTATTTGTTTCAGATGTGGAGAAAAGGGTCATATTGCTAAAGACTGCACTGGGGAAAAGAAAGATACAGCCAAGGGCAGAGCTTTCGTTATTGGCAAAGGTGAGGCTCTAAAAGACCCTAACGTTATTATGGGAAAATTTTTGGTGAATAATGTTTATGCTATAGTATTATTTGACACGGGAGCTGATAGAAGCTTCGTATCTAATACTTTCTATAAGCACTTGAATGTAGAACCTGTACCCCTAGATGAGCCATATGTTGTAGAAGTAGCAAATGGTAAATCCTTGACCGCATCACAAATCCTGAAAAATTGTACACTAGATTTATCAAGTCATATCCTACCAATAGACCTCATGCCCATTACTTTGGGAAGCTTCGATGTGGTAGTTGGTATGGATTGGCTATCCAAAAACTCTGCAGAAATTATCTGTAAAGACAAAATGATTCGTATCCCCCTACCAAATGATGAAGTCCTGTGTGTGGAGGGAGATAAAACTGGTGTTGTGATGGGAGTTATTTCTTACTTGAAGGCTCAAAAGTGTCTTCGAAAAGGACATACTGCTATCCTAGCCCTAGTCACTGACAAAGATAAGAAAGAAAGGAAGATTGAAGATGTACCCGTCGTCAGGGAATTTCCTGAAGTGTTTCCTGATGAACTGCCTGGATTGCCCCCTAAAAGAGAGGTCGAGTTTTCAATCGAGTTAGCACCTGGAGCTACACCTATAGCTCGGGCGCCATACCGTCTCGCACCTTCTGAATTAAAAGAACTATCTGACCAGCTTAGGGAACTCCTTGATAAAGGATTCATCCGACCTAGCTCGTCACCATGGGGAGCACCAGTGTTATTTGTGAAGAAGAAAGACGGAACCTTCAGAATGTGCATTGACTATCGGGAACTGAACAAAGTGACGATCAAGAACCGTTATCCCTTGCCACGTATTGACGACTTATTTGACCAACTGCAAGGTTCAAGCGTTTACTCTAAGATAGATCTTAGAAGCGGTTATCATCAGTTGAGAGTCAGAGACGAAGATATTATGAAGACGGCTTTCAGAACTCGATATGGTCACTTTGAATTCACAGTCATGCCGTTTGGGCTAACAAATGCACCTGCTGTATTCATGGATCTCATGAATCGTGTATGCAAGCCTTATCTAGACAAGTTTGTCATTGTCTTTATTGATGACATCTTGATCTATTCCAAAATAAGCATGAGCATGAAGAACATCTGAGATTGGTCCTTGAACTACTAAAGAGAGAGGAGCTCTATGCTAAGTTCTCGAAATGTGATTTCTGGCTTAAAGAAGTTCAATTCCTTGGTCATGTGATTGATGCTAATGGAATTCATGTAGACCCAGCTAAAATTGAATCCATCAAAAGTTGGCCTACACCTTCTAATCCAACGGAAATTAGACAATTTCTGGGACTAGCCGGCTATTACAGGAGATTTATCGAGGGATTCTCCAAGATAGCTCAACCATTGACTATGCTTACCCAAAAGGGGGTAGCATATCATTGGGGGTTCAAGCAAGAGGCTGCTTTTCAAACACTGAAACAGAAGTTGTGCAGTGCACCTATATTGTCCCTACCCGACGGTATTGAAGACTTTGTAGTCTACTGTGATGCTTCTGTTCAGGGTCTGGGATGTGTTTTGATGCAGCGAGACAAAGTCATAGCCTATGCCTCAAGACACTTAAAGTCTCATGAGAAGAACTATGCAACTCATGACCTAGAACTGGGAGCTGTTGTGTTTGCTCTTAAATTATGGAAACATTACTTGTACGGTACTAAGTGCACTATTTATACCGACCACAAGAGTCTTCAACACCTATATAATCAAAAGGAGCTGAACATGAGGCAGAGGAGATGGCTTGAACTATTAAACGATTATGATTGTGCCATCAAGTACCATCCCGGTAAGGCAAATGTTGTGGCTGATGCTTTGAGTAGGAAAGAACATATGAAGTCTCGTAGAGTACGAGCTCTACAACTGACCATTCAAAGCAACCTGCCGACACAAATCTTGAATGCTCAGACTGAAGCCCTGAAAGAAGAGAACATTAAAGATGAAAACCTTCGGGGGCTAGACCAACAGTTTGAAGATCATTCGGATGGAATACGCTTTATAGCAGGAAGGATTTGGGTACCCCTATACGGGAATCTTAGGAGCTTAATCATGGATGAAGCCCACAAGTCTAGATACTCTATCCACCCAGGTGCAGATAAGATGTATTACGACTTGAAGCTTGTTTACTGGTGGCCAAGAATGAAGGCAGACATTGCAACCTATGTCTCAAAGTGCTTGACTTGTTCTAAAGTCAAGGTCGAATACCAAAAGCCTTCAGGAATGTTAACCCAACCAGAAATTCCCGTGTGGAAGTGGGAAATGATAACCATGGATTTCGTCACTGGTTTACCCAAGTCTCAAACGGGCAATGACACCATTTGGGTTATCGTTGACCGTCTCACCAAATCCGCTCATTTCATACCCATCCGTGAGAAAGACAAGATGGAGAAGCTTGCAAGGGTATACATCAAAGAAATTGTCTCAAGACACGGAGTGCCAGTGTCTATTATCTCTGATCGTGATGCACGGTTTACATCAATCTTCTGGGGTAAGCTTCAGAAAGCTCTAGGCACTCGTCTAGATATGAGCACAGCCTATCACCCTCAAACTGATGGTCAAAGTGAAAGAACCATACAGACTCTTGAAGATATGCTTAGGGCTTGTGTTATTGACTTTGGAAAGAACTGGGAAGGTCATTTACCTTTGGTAGAGTTCTCATATAACAATAGCTATCATTCGAGCATCAAGGCGGCACCATTCGAGGCCTTATATGGACGTAAATGTAGATCACCGCTTTGCTGGGCGGAAGTTGGAGATAGTCAACTTACTGGTCCAGAGTTGATCTTTGAAACTCATGAGAAAATTGTTCAGATAAGAGAACGCATGGCTACTGCCAGGGATCGCCAGAAAAGCTATGCTGATAAACGCCGCAAGCCACTGGAATTTCAGGAAGGAGATAAAGTTTTGCTAAAGGTATCTCCCTGGAAGGGAGTTATACGCTTTGGGAAACGAGGGAAATTGAACCCTCGCTACGTGGGACCTTTTGAAATTGTCAGAAGGATCGGCCCAGTAGCCTATGAATTAAATCTACCTGCTGAACTTGGTGGTGTGCACAATGTTTTCCACGTATCCAATTTAAGGAAGTGTTTATCTGATGAATCACTTGTTGTGCCTTTAGAGGAACTGCAAGTAGATGAGAAACTCAGGTTTATCGAGGAACCAGTTGAAATCATGGATAAAGAAGTTAAACAACTTAAGCATAGCAAGATTCCGATTGTCAGAGTTCGGTGGAACTCCCGGCGTGGTCCTGAGTTCACTTGGGAACGAGAGGACGAAATGATGCGCAAATATCCTAACCTGTTCAAAAAATGTTGCTAGTACATCTTAATTTTCGGGACGAAAATTCCTCTAACAGGGGGATGATGTGACAACCCGAAAATTTTCGTGATTTAATATAAAATTTTATGTGAATTTATGATTTATTTTTATATTTTTATTATTATTTAAAGATAATATTAATAAAAATAAAAATAATGACAATAATAATAATAATAAAAATAATAATGCTAATAATGAAAATAATAATAATAGTGAAAATATTATTATTTACAAAATTAATTTAATTGATTTATTAAGTCCAGGGACTGATTTTACAAATTTTGAAACATGTTTTAAAACCTTAAAACATGAAATAATAAAGCTGTGAAACCCCAAGGACCATTCTGTAATTAAAATAAACCCAAACCCCCCTCGCCGGCGACCACTGTTCCGGCGCCATCCCCGGCGACAATCCGGCCAACCCAAAACGCCAAAAATACACGGTTTTTAATCGAATTAAAGTTACCGACACAACCCCGTGAGTGTTTCGAACACAATGACCCACATTAATCAGGAATCAAGCTAAGTGTGATCGATCTACACCCTCGTGATCACTGTCGGCTCCTTTACAGCCTTCGAATCGCACTGAGGCTGAATAATTAATCGAATTTATCTCACCTAAATCATCCTATAAGTAATACCAATCGAATGACACTACGAATTGCATCTAAAACAACAGCATACTTCGAATTCGATTCATCTTTCCCCCGCGACCTGCAACACACTCAAACTATTACTTAGACCTATTATAAGTCACAATTGACAGAGGGCAATTGATCTTTGACCTTGTTTGAAGCTACCTGTGAAGTGAATTTGGTTAACATCACCATTTGATTTCCAAATCAACACCACAAGAACCGCGGCTCGTTCATCCAGTGTTCATCATCAATCAGACAACTTTCGGGTAAATTAAGTACATCAATTAGATCGATTTATCATGGGGAACAAAAGCCCCATGATTCCATCCATTATCATAATCGATTGCCTGTTCAATTTGATCGATTGTGATTTAGGGTTCTTGAATTGGGGATGAACATTCGGGATTGTGTTTAAATTTAATCGGGTCCGTGTTCTGTTCGATATGGAGCCTTTGGCTCACTGGTTTGTGCGCAGGGTGTGGGGGGGGGGGGAGGTCACGGGTTCGAACCGTGCACCTCCCATATTTTTTTAAATCCTTTTTGGATTATTTAAAAAATAAATAAAAATTACTAAAAATCATAAAAATAATTTTTAAAAGCATATTTTATTTTTAACACCATTAATTAATTTTCTGTAATTTATTTATTCAAAAACACTTTAAATAAAATTTATAAAATAATATTTAAAAATGTTATAAATAACTATTTTTATAAAAATAGACTTTAAATTATGATTTAAAGTATTAATCCATTAATTGGACACCATATCATTTTTATTTAATGATAAATCATAATAATTATAGAAAAATAATTATTTAAAAGCCTAAATTATTTATGTAAATAAATATTACATGTGTTATAAATTATTATCCATATAAAAATGGATTTCCAAATATAAATTAGATCATCAAATTATTAATGGATGTTATAATATTTTATGGACTTATTTTGATAATATAAATACAAAGTAAATTTTATAAATTTAAATATTTATAAAATCTTACAAAAATTAAATATAAACTTATATGTTTATATAACGTCTATAATTTAATTAGAATATAATGATATGTCAAAATCATTATTAAACTAATTAAATTTTATATAAATCATTAATTATTAACAAAAATAATTAAATGATTTAATGTTTATAACAAATCCCAGAAAACCAAACCCTAGATCAATTGGACGCCAGGTTCAAGATCTAACTTATTTAGGTTTTGGATTTATATCTGTTCACTTACGTGAAATATAATTCCTTAGCAGGAATTTACTAGCTTGTCAACACCACACAGGAACTGAGGTGAGTTCATAACTATTCCCCTTTTTAATCATTTAAATATTTTGGGGCTAGAATACATGTTGTAATTGAAATTACAAATTATTTTTATGTATTATGTTAAATAATAATTTGATCACATTTATGATTACATATGGTTATTATGAAAATCCTTCTCTGTATACTGGACTATAAATAAGCAGGGATCTTTTGGATAGTACTATCGGGGAGTGACTTACCCCCACAAAGGTATGAACATGTGATCCATATCAGATGCACAAAGATCTTGTTGTCATTTGGGATTACTGTTTCTGTAGTGAGAAGGCAGATGTGCACTTTATATAGTTTGCATTATAGTTCCACATACAACCCATATGAGGATAAATGTAAAGGAGGATTTGCTCTCTCTGATTTGAAATTATTATGATAATATAATATACACATGAAAATGATATTAAACTATGGTACATGGACAAATCCTATGTGAAGGACTTGTTGGGCTTGTACATAGTGGGTATGTGGGATAGCGGGTTCACCTTAATAAAAAGGGTTCCGACAGCCTATTCATATACCGGTGAGTAAATTAAACTCACACTTTTACAGTAAATCCTAATTGAGGATAATTGATGATTTATCATTATGTTTTACTTACCTATGAACTCACCAACACTGTGTTGACACTTGATTTACATGTATTCTCAGGTATCTACTAGGAGCTTACGGACATGCACGTAGGATCATATAAGAGCTCAAAATACCTATTGATTATTATCTGAAATATGATTTAGACATGTTGTCATGAAACAATCTATATTTACTTCCGCTACGCATAATATTACTCTGAACATTATTGTAATGATTATCTAAAAACTATCATATAGATATTTGCATCTCATGTGTAACTACTGTGTTCGATCCTGTTTGTTCGCCCCTCCGTGATAGATTCCAGACCCGAATTTGAGGGTGTGACAGTTGAACGAGTAAGTAACGAACAAAATGACAATTTAAAATTTTAAGTTTTTAGACTAATTTTTGATTCGTAAGAGACCATTTAAGTATATTTAAATATAATAATATATTATATTTAAACGTGCTCTATTTTTAACGAAACTTAGGTCCACTCGTAGAGAAAAATAAGCTCGTTCCAATGACGTATTCAAAATTTTATAGCATGTTACATTTTAATAGTTATAAGAGAAAAACGAGTTAAGCTGCTAAATTAATTATAATAATAAAATAATAAAATAATATTATATTCAATTTGTGATCGCATAATGGATATTGCTACGTGTTACTACGTGTAACGAATGTATGTATGCATACCCAATGTGTTGCTACGTGTTTTATGTATTCAATGTTTCTACCGACTTTTAAATCCGTAACATTTATATGCATACATCGTACACAACTTTTACAATCATAATGTCCAAGATTCATTACTCTACTAAGTACTAAGGTATGTATTTTAAATTTTTAATCTTTTAAGTTTAAGTAAAGATACATAAATTTTGAGGTTTAGTATATTGTTGTGAGTAAGATTTTAAAATTATAATCATGGTGGGTGTCAGGTAGCCTAACCTTGATTAGGCATGGACTGATCAACCATGCTTAAACAAGCTAAATGTTATCCAAAACCAATCATGATTATTATTATTAGGCGATATTTTCTTACCTAACTAGTTGTTAATACTTGTTTAAATCCTAATTAGGAACACAACTCTGAAACTGTCTATTTGTCTCAATAATACTTAGAGACCAAGGTAAGTTATCATGACTGTTTTTAAAACTGTGATAATATACTCGTTCTGTCTGTACTGGTAATAATTATAATGCTTACATATATGCCCGGGTCGGTAGGGGTATACAGGATCCTGATATATTTAATGGGGTGTGTCAAACTGGCTGAAAAGAGGATAGGGTTCCTCGTATGCATCAGGCACATGCTCATACCTATTTGACGGCCAGGAGGGTCTGACAAACCCGCCGCCGGTGGTTGTGGTAAAACCAGGAAGACACTGTGCCTATGGACCCAAATATCACAACCCATATTATTGCATGTCAAAGTAAATTTTATAAATTGTATAGCATGAGCTCACCAGCATTAGCTGACGTCTTTTTGAGTATATGTATCACAGGTAACCCTTAAAAAATGCTTAAAAGGTGCCTAAAGATAAAGAATCTACAAGACCAAGAAGTTTTTATTTTAGTTGTTTTTAAATACCGTTGTAATAGTAGTGTAACAAGTTGGTGATGTTATAGTTTGTAATAAAACATATATTAGCTTCCGGTGTAAGTTGTATCATTGTTGACGCCGCCCGGGTCACAGCTGGGGTGTCACAGTTGGTATCAGAGCCTGAGGTTTTGGCGAATTAGGTATTATAAAAATACCTATGCTTTAACCAATAGAATTCTATAGGATTAATGTTATACGAAATAACAAGGTTTTAGAAAAAGTACTTATATGCTCCTTAGATAACATAAGATGAAATATGTTATTTTATGTCTATCTATTTTTAGAATATATTGATATAAATGATTCTGTGTTATATAATTATAATGTTATATATTTGTATAGCAGAATAGTAACTCGTGTATAATTATATTACCATAGGAAGATACAATGTCTGAACATAAAAATGAACAAGAATTTAGACACGAACAAGTTAACAGTAGAAGAGGGGAAGGTTCTCATAGGACTCGAACTTCCTCCCAAAGTGCTAGATCTCGATCTAGTATGAATCCAATTCTGAATGATGAAGCTATCCATAACATACCAATGGAAGTTGCAAAAATATTAACAAATGTTCAAACTATTAATGCTGATAAATCAGAAGAACGATTAGAAGAAAGCTCATCTGCTTCCACGCCTGTACAAGAAAGGGAAAGAATGGAAGAAGTCAAATCAAAGGAGTGCACTTATAAACATTTCATGTCTTGCAAACCTCCGTCATTTGACGGGAGAAAAGGAGCCGTAGAAGCCCAAGACTGGCTAAACCGGATTGAGTCAATATTGGATGTTTGTGACTGTAATAATCATAACAAAGTATGTTTTGCTGTACATATGTTTGAAGGTGAAGCCCTTCACTGGTGGAAAATTGTAGTCCGAACTAAGGGTAAAGAAAAGGTCAAGAAAATGAACTGGGAGGAATTTGTTCATAAGTTTCTTACTAAATTCCGTCCTCCTAGTGAAACTGAACTGCTAGAGGTGGAGTTCTTCCAGTTGAAACTAGGAAACAAGACATATCGAGAGTACGTTACTCGTTTTATGGTTCCTCATCTAGCCACAACTGAGTAACAACTGATCAATAGATTTATTTGGGGTTTGCCATCTGAAATGAGGGTGTTCATCAAATCCAAATCCCCCAAAACTTATTCAGAGACAGTGGAGCTGGCGCTATCATGGCTGCCGAGATGTTACGACGACAAGCTGAATCTCCTGCCCTAAAAAGAAAATGGGATGAAGGAAAGGGTGACATCAGGAATTATAACTTCAATAAACCTAGAGAAATGCCTTAATGTAGATTTTGCAAGAAAAATCATTCAGGACCGTGCCGCACACAACCATGTCCTAATTACAAAAGAACTGGACATCTTCTTCAAGAATGCAAGGAGAAGAGAAAATGTTTTGAATGTGGAGATGCAGGACATTCGAAACCTAATTGCCAAAACTTCAAAATGACAACAATCTGCAACCAAACAAACCTAAAGGACATGCATTTGTGTTGACCAAGGAGGAAGCCCGTAATACTCCAGATGTGATTACTGGTACGTATCTTGTCAATGATATATATGCACGAGTATTATTTGATTCTGGTGCCAATAAAAGTTTAGTATCAGATACCTTTAGGCACTATTTGAACCAAGAATCACAAAAGTTAGATCATACCTTTATAGTAGAAATGGCTGATGGGAGTCAAAAGAAAATCAACAATATTATTAAAAATTATATCATAAATTTGAATAGTCATCCATTTCCTATTGATTTAATGCCTATGGAACTAGGAGAATTTGATGTAGTTATAGGAATGGATTGGTTAGTCCTACATCACGCGGAAATAGTGTGTGATAAAAAGATCATTCGACTCCAATTACCCAACGGCAAACGGTTAACCATATTAGGAGATTGCGCTAAAGAGACTAAATATCTTATCACGATAGCACAAGCACAAAAAAAATATGAGGAAAGGGTGTATTGCCTTTTTGGCCTATTGTGTAAACACCACAGAGAATAAGAAGATTGAAGACGTGCCAGTAGTACAAGAATACCTTGAGGTATTTCCGGATAAGCTCCCGGGACTTCCACCTGATAGACAAGTGGAGTTTCGTATTGACTTAATACCTGGGACAGCACCAATTGCCAAGTCTCCGTACAGACTAGCTCCGACAGAAATGCAAGAACTCAAGAAGCAACTAGAAGACTTACTTCAAAAAGGGTTTATTCAGCCAAGCTCTTCACCTTGGGGAGCACCCATCCTGTTCGTTAAGAAGAAAGATGGGACAATGCGTATGTGCATCGATTATAGAGACTTGAATAAAGTCACTATAAAGAATAAGTACCCTTTACCAAGGATCGATGATCTATTTGATCAATTGTAAGGAGTAAGTTATTTTTCAAAAATAGACTTGCGATCTGGATATCATCAGGTAAAGGTCACGCCAGAAGATATACCTAAGACTGCTTTCAGGACTAGGTACGACCATTATTAATTTTTGGTAATGCCGTTTAGGCTTACCAATGCACCTGCAATATTCATGGACCTTATGAATAGAGTTTGTAAACCGTAACTCGATAAGTTCGTGATCGTATTTATCGATGACAATCTGATCTACTCTAAGAACGAGGCAGATCATGAGCAACACCTAAGAGCAATTCTTGAATTGCTTAAGAAAGAAAAACTTTATGCAAAGTTTTCCGAGTATGAGTTTTGGATACGTGAAGTTCAATTCCTAGGCCACGTAATCAATGAACAAGGAATACAAGTTGATCCTGTGAAGGTCGAGGCTATCAAGAAATGGGAAGTGCCGAAGATCCTACTGAAATTAGAAGATTTCTTCGGTTAGCAGGATACTATAGAAGATTTATTCAAGACTTCTCCAAGAATGCTATGCCATTAATAATGTTAACCCAGAAAGCCTCTAAGTTTAATCGGGGATCTAAACAAGAAGAAGCCTTTAACATGTTGAAACAGAAGTTGTGCAGCGCCCTAATACTATCACTTCCTGAAGGAATTGAAGATTTTGCAGTTTATTATGATGCATCTCATTATGGTATGGGTTGTGTACTCATGCAAAGAGGCAAAGTACTTGCTTACGCTTCTCGACAGTTGAAGACTCATGAACGAAACTACACAATCCATGATTTAGAACTTGGTGCTGTAGTATTCGCACTAAAAATTTGGAGACATTATCTCTACAGTGCAAAATGTACTATTTACACCGACCATAAAAGTTTGAAGCACATATTCGAGCAGAAAGAGCTTAATATGCGTCAAAGACGCTGGATGGAGTTATTAAGTGATTACGACTGTGAAATTCAATATCATCCAGGTAAGGCTAATGTAGTAGCTGATGCATTAAGCAGAAAGGAGAAGCCCCAACCTATAAGAATTTATGCATCTAGAATAGATGTTAAAACTAGCCTCTTAAATCAAATTAAGAATGTACAACAAGAAGCTCTAAGGGAGAACCAAGTGAAAGAAAGAATGATTGGGAGACTAAAGTTGTTGACAACAGGAAGCGATAATATCTTGAGATTTAACAATAGGATATGTGTTCCTAGTTTTGGAGGACTACAAGATATAATCTTAAATGAAGCCCATAAGTCTAAGTATTCTATCCATCCCGGTAGTGACAAGATGTACAAAGATCTAAGGAATGACTATTGGTGGCCAGGAATGAAACGATCTATAGCTCGATATGTAGAAAAATGTCTCACCTGCCTTAAAGCGAAAGCAGAACATCAAAAGCCATTAGGTTATTTACAGCAGCCGGAGATTCTGGAATGAAAATGAGAGAAAATCACTATGGATTTTGTTACAAAACTCCCAAGGTCAAGTCATGGTTATGATACTATCTGGGTAATTGTAGACAGACTGACTAAATCTGCACACTTTCTGCCGATTCGTGAGGACTATAAGATGAACAACCTCGCCCAGATTTACATCAAAGAAGTAGTCTCGCAGCATGGTGTGCCTATATCAATAATATTAGACAGGGATAGCCGTTTCACATCTAGGTTTTGGCAAAGTTTCCAACACGAATTGGGAACCAAACTTAACTTAAGTACTGCCTATTACCCGCAGACAGATGGGCAGAGTGAACGGACTATTCAGACATTAGAAGACATGCTTCGGGCATGTATGATTGATTTTGGCGGTAGTTGGGATAATCATCTGCCACTTATCGAATTCGCTTACAATAATAGTTATCACGCCAGTATCAAAGCAGCACCTTTTGAAGCTTTATACGGGAGAAAGTGTCGAACTCCTATCTGTTGGGCAGAAGTAGGCGAAAGTCAACTGTCAGGACCAGAAATCATTATTGAAACCACAGAGAAGATTCAATGAATCAAAGAAAAGATGAAAAGTGCTTAGGATAGACAGAATAGTTATGTAGACCAAAGACGTAAACCTTTAGAATTTCAAATAGGAGATAAAGTGATGCTAAAGGTATCACCTCTGAAGGGAGTGATCCGATTTGGAAAGAAAGGAAAACTCAAACCTCGATACATTGGACCGTTTGATATAATAGCCAAAGTAGGACCGGTGGCGTATCGACTAAAACTTCCAGAACTGCTGACAGGAATACATAATACTTTTCACGTGTCAAATTTAAGAAAATGCTTAGTAGATGAGACACAACAAATACCATTGGAAGATGTGCATGTTAACGAAAAGCTAAACTTCATCGAAGAACCATTACTTATCGAAGACCGAAAGATTAAAAAGTTGCGTAGGAAAGAAATCCCATTAGTCAAGATCAAGTGGAATGCACGTCATGGACCCGAGTATACGTGGGAATTAAAAATGAGATAAAAGAAAATACCCTCACCTCTTTAAGTAAAGCTAAATTTCTGAGGACGAAATTTTTGTAAGGGAGGGAGGATGTAATACCCCTAACTTAATAGTTATAAATATACGATTTCGTAGTTTTTCTTTCATATATTGTTGAACGAGTAAGTAACGAACAAAATGACAATTTAAAATTTTAAGTTTTTAGACTAATTTTAGCGTCGTAAGAGACCATTTAAGTATATTTAAATATAATAATATATTATATTTAAACGTGCTCTGTTTTTAACGAAACTTAGGTCGACTCGTAGAGAAAAATAAGCTCGTTCCAATGACGTATTCAAAATTTTGTAGCATGTTACATTTTAATAGTTATAAGAGAAAAACGAGTTAAGCTGCTAAATTATTATAATAATAAAATAATAAAATAATATTATATTCAATTTGTGATCACATAATGGATATTGCTACATGTTACTACGTGTAACGAATGTATGTATGCATACCCAATGTGTTGCTACGTGTTTTATGTATTCAATGTTTCTACTGACTTTTAAATCCGTAACATTTATATATGCATACATCGTACACAACTTTTACAATCATAATGTCCAATGATTCATTACTCTACTAAGTACTAAGGTATGTATTTTAAATTTCTAGTCTTTTAAGTTTAAGTAAAGTTACATAAATTTTGAAGTTTAGTATATTATTGTGAGTAAGATTTTAAAATTATAATCATGGTGGGTGTCGGGTAGCCTAACCTTGATTAGGCATGGATTGATCAACCATGCTTAAACAAGGTAAATGTTATCCAAAACCAATCATGATTATTATTATTAGGTGGTATTTTCTTACCTAACTAGTTGCTAAGACTTGTTTCAATCCTAATCAGGAACACAACTCTCTGAAACTGTCTATTTGTCTCAATAATACTTAGAGACCAAGGTGAGTTATCATGACAGTTTTTAAAACTGTGATAATATACTCATTCTGTCTGTACTGGTAATAATTATAATGCTTACATATATGCACGGGTCGGTAGGGGTATACAGGATCCTGATATATTTAATGGGGTGTGTCAAACTGGCTGAAAAGAGGATAGGGTTCCTCGTATGCATCAGGCACATGGTCATACCTATTTGACGGCCGGGAGGGTCTGACAAACCCGCCGCCGGTGGTTGTGGTAAAACCAGGGAAGGCACTGTGCCTATGGACCCAAATATCACAACCCATATTGTATGCATGTCAAAGTAAATTTTATAAATTGTATAGCATGAGCTCACCAGCATTAGCTGACGTCTTTTTGAGTATATGTATCACAGGTAACCCCTTAAGGTTTTAAAAGGTGCCTAAAGATAAAGAATCTAGAAGACCAAGAAGTTTTTATTTTAGTTGTTTTTAAATACTGTTGTAATAGTAGTGTAACAAGTTGGTGATATTATAGTTTGTAATAAAACATATGTTAGATTCCGCTGTAAGTTGTATCAATTGTTGACGCCGCCCGGGTCACTGCTGGGGTGTCACAGTTTCCTCCCTCCGTCGTGCCCCAATCGCCGCCCTCCCCTCGCCGGTTTCCTCCCTTTGTCGCGCCCCATCAGCCACCGCCCTCGAAACCCTAGCTCCACCACCGCCAAGCCACTCCGTCGACAAATGGCGGCCGTACCGATTTACTATTTTGTTTGTTCGAATTGAGTAGATCGATCGGTGGTGGTTCACTGATTCAACTGTGATTGTGTGTGTGTGTGTGGTGTGTGTGTTTTGTTTCTATTGATTACACAAAACTAGTTAAGATACAAAGGTAAGTTTCAGTTATCAGAGTCAGTCAGATACTAAATCAAACAACCAAGTTTCAGTCAGATGCAGACTTAGTCAGAACTTCATACTGGGTTAGCTTCTGACTCAGTCAGCTCTTACTCAGTCAGCGTAATCAAACAGCCCCTAAATAAGGTTCATGAGTTGGAGTGGCGCATTTCAGTTCAAAAGGCTATGAGGAAGTTAATCATCTCTTCATCCATCAATTTCTTTGTTGTTTCCTTATAAGTTATACTTCTTTTCTTAAATGTTGTCCGTAACTTGTGTTTTTACGGCCTGTAATCTTCTTACATTTAGGCTACTTTAGGGTTAGCAGTGAAAAACAATGTGTAACACCCTGACCTGATAAGATTTCAAGATATCAGATTCAAAGCAACAATTCATAATAATAGCAACGACATTTCAACATTTGAAATCCTATAATATCTAACGGAAGTTTAGATTACTTGAATTAGATATTCATTATATAAGTGAGATAAATGTCCTCTAATTATTTATATGCTCTCCTCCCTGTCCACCTTGATGTTCTTGTAAACCTGACACGCATGAATGAAGAAAAAAAAAACACATGCTTGAAAAGTCATTTGTTTTTCATGTTTTATTTGTGTGAGAAATGAGATCAGAAGTGTCCGTCGATGTTCAACAAGAATAATCAATGCTAATAATGAATTGTGATTGTGGAACATCACTATTCGAAGTTTGATCACAATATGATTGCTAGAAGTATGATTTGATCAACACACAATGTAATTAAAAACAAATGTTCATTGATTGTAAGTTTTTGTTTGTACAGGGGATTACATACAAAATCGGTGAAAGTTACAAGTGATTGTGGAACAACATAATTCGAAGTTTGATCACAATATGATTGCTAGAATTATGAATTTGATCTACACATAATGTAATTAAAAACAAATGTTCATTGATTGTAAGTTCTTGTTTGTATATAGGGTTTTAAAACTTGGTTAATATTCTATAAAGTTACAATAATTTGTATTGTTAAGTTGTTTATTGCACGAAATCACGAATTTTTCATTTCCCTTCAAGTTGATTCATGTTAAATTGATTGGACAGAATTGAAAATAACAAGGGTTGTATTCTTTTTTACTTTTATCTCCATATGCTTTGTAAATGAAATATTCGATATAGACTTGGCTACTTCACTTTAGTAGCATCTTGAAGAACTATTTAAGTTCAAATATCTATTAAAAAGAAGTTGAAGAACAAAAATAAAGTCACGTGGTTTTTATGCCAAGTAAGTAGTTTTTTACTTCTTTGCTTATCTAAGTTTGAACATGGAATGCTTTTAAGTTATCTATTTTTTTATGTTTTAACACTAAATCATTCTACTCTAATAAAAGAGTAACTATAAAGGACACGTGACAACATCACATTCATTCTCACAAAAATTTTCTCGCTTCTCTCTTATATTAAATAATTACCTTATTTATAAATAATATTATTTAAGTCTTTCTAAAATAAAAAATGTTTTTTTAATAAATTAAGAAATATATTTTCTTATTGATGTTATTTCTAAAGAAACAAATTGTTATAAAATAATTTTTTTTCCTAAAACCTCAAACTTATTTAAAAATATGAAATAATTTAAATTTAGTGTTTTTAAAAAGTAAATTCTTTATAACCAAAAATAATTAAACATGAGAGTTATAATAAGGATATTTATAGAAATGAGAACTTGTTAAACAAAATGTTGATTTTTTTGAACAAATTTTATAAAGTTGATATTGTTATTTTATTACTTATAGTTTTTACTGCTACATAATTTAAATCACATCTTATCTTAAAATATCATTTTATAATTAAATAAATTTAATTATATTTATATTATATTTATTCAACCTATAATATACGAGTTTACTATAGTAACATTATCTAAACAACAAGACCTAGAATTTTTGAAGTAAATTTGTCTAGAATAAAATTAAAACCCATAATCTTTTAGTTGTTAGAGGACTTTACTTTTACCTTTTGACATTTTATATGTATAGGGTTAGGATCATTACAGAACCACTTTTTATTTTCAGAACTACAGAATCATTGATTTACATAAATGTATATTAAGTCTGGTAATACTTGACATGTTTTACATATGTGTATATCAGACATGAACAATAAACTATAAAAAAAACAACTAAATATCACCAGGTTTAACTTACATCTATGTAAACCAATGGTTTATAATTTACATTTATGTAAGTCAATGGTTCTTTTGGTTCTGAAAATAAAAAATGGTTCTGTAATGATCCTGATCCTATATATATATATCCTATATATATATATATATATATCTATATATATATATATTATATATAATATATATATATATATATATATATATATATATATATATATTATATCAATCTTTACGTGAGCAACTGAAAACATCCAAAGTTTATTAACTGAGAGGTTAAGATATAGAACTTTAGGGCTTAAAAACCTTTAGAAAATAAAAGACATTTATATACAAAACTTTACTTTTTAAAAAGTTTAAGACAAAAAATAAGAAAACTATGTAATTAGAAGGAAAAAAATTATAAAGTTTAGTATTTTAAAAAAAGTTTTATATGTTGTTCTCATATGACGTTTTTTTTTAATTTTAGGTACTTTCATGTTTTTATATGTTTTACCTTTTATATAACGTACCATAAAAGCATGTTAGCATTCACAATATCTTTTTATGTAAAAAATTGGAAATACTATTAATGGAATATATATGTTTGAAGCTAACAACAATAAAAAAGTGATATTTTGAGAAAACATTGCCAGTGGATTTCGAACCCAGTTCATCCTTGTTAAACTATAATATTTAAGCTAAACATAAGTTGATAATAAAAGAGTAAATTTTCTATATATAATAATAATTTGTAGTTTCAGAAATATGAAACATGCGTATAACTTTTCTATAAAAAAACTAAAAATATCTTGGTATTTTATGTCCATGGAAACACTTGTAATAAGATGACATAACATGTCTCATTATTAAGATTGAGACATTAACATCTAGTTTATGACGTTAGCCAATGGCTCTTCTTCATATCACATGAAGAATCTCTCTCTTTCTTTATATATAATAAAACATAATAGATATCATATCATTAGTTTTATGTAGAATTTCTCTTATATTTTTCATTTAAAGCTCTTTAAATCTGCAAATAATATAGAAGTCAAAAACACTTAGAATTTATACATATATGTCTTTTGTGAAGTTGTATTTCTTATGATTATATATTTTTAAAGTTAACAACAAAATATAGTTTATCTCTTTAAGTGATCATAAAATACAATACATTCAAAATGAATATAAGATTGAAATATTTTTCTTGTTAAACTGAGAATGTCTAACAAGTTGAATATGTTGTATTTTATCTTTTCCCTCTTCAAGAATCAAAGTTAAACAATTTAAAAGAAAAGGAATATCTAGTGCTCCAAAATCCTTATAAAGTATTCACAAATATTTATCACATGAAAACATGTTTACCTAGACAAAACCGAAAATTACTTTAATAATAGTCTAATCATATTTTATGTGTCAATCACAAATAAAAATATATAAATACTTACAATAGGATATATGGTTACCACCTATAATCCTTCATATCACCTCGTCGACTCATTGTGACCCAAATAGTAAATTTAAAAGCATCAACAATTGCTACAAACAACTCATATTTTGTGTCCCTTTATTCTTACATCATCATTTTGCTTTTTGATCACTTTCAAACTTTATTTGGTGCACTTAACTAACAACATGAACTAATTAGGTAACAATAATTAACCATTAAACATTGCATAGTCTACCTTGACACCAAAGGCATTTGACCCAATAGTATCAATGTATTATGGTGTTTCTTCTAAGTGCTTAGGATTCAAGTCCCATTGTAAGCATTTGTTGTAAATTTACAAGTACATTATCAAAGTGTGTTAGTTCATTGTAAAACAAACCCACAATATACACTAACACATACTTGTCTATCTTTACTTTATGTCATGATGAAACTGTTTCATATTTGATATCATGTCACTTAATTCACAACCTGCTTTGGATATGTTTGATTCATAATAACCTAATTTACTTTTAGATAAATAACTTAAACGTGTTCACGTTTAATAATATATCTTAGCCAAACTTACTATATATAAAGCTATAGTGAGATAAAAAAAATATAAATTATGTCCATTTTTTTTATAGTTTTTAGCTGATATATAGTGATTTATAACTTAAATAACAGTTGGAAAATCTAAAAATAACAAAAAACAAAGACACAACAAAAAGGACGATGATGATTATCATATGTTGTTTTTGCGTTACAGTTTTCCACTTCTCAATGTCTATCCCCACCAATCCCACGTCACAAAAATTAATTCAAACAAACTAAAAACCATCAATTATTATTATATTATATAAAATAAAATTTCCATCAACCTCTCATCCCCTTCCACGTATCCTCCTCCACACAACCACCGTCCACCACCGCATCACCACCGTTCATCCCTCCCACCTCCCTCTTCTCCTCCTCCTCCGCCACCTCCTCCGCCTCCCTCCGCCACGACCCTCCGCCCCTCTCCGCCCTCTCACTCAACACCACCACCAACTCCCTCAACGCCCGATCTTTATCTCGCCGGAACTTTATCAACACCTCACTGACATCCGCCGGAGTCATCTCCGCCGCCTCGGTCACCTCCTCCAACCGCCGTAACACCGCCGGAGCCACCTCCTCCGCCGTACACCCAAGGTAATTCTTTATCAAAATCTTCAACGACTCGAAACTACAGTAGCTCATGAACACATGCATATCCATCCGCCCGCTCCGCAACAATGCCGGGTCAAGTTTCTCTATATGGTTCGTCGTAAACACGAATATCCGCTCCGACCCGCAACACGACCACAACCCGTCCGTAAAATTCAACAAACCCGACAACGTAACCGAGTTATTATTATTACTATTACAGTTACCGTTATTATCCATCTCCAGCGGCCCATCCAGAAACCCGAAACTACACCTCTCCCCACCATTGATCTCCTTACGATTCGTTAAATTGATCGAACAATCGATATCTTCGATGACGATAATCGACTTAGAACTCGTCTTCATGAGTAGTTTCCTCAGCTCCAAATTCGTCTGAACATCTGTTAACTCGAGATCATAGATATCATACCCTAGGAAATTGGCCATTGCAGCAATCATACTCGATTTTCCGGTGCCCGGAGGGCCGTAGAGAAGGTAGCCACGCTTCCACGCGCGGCCGGTGCCGGAGTAAAACGCCTGACCGTCGGCGAAGTCCCGGAGATCCGCCATTATCTCCGCCTTCTTCACCGGATCCATCGCCAACGTATCAAACGTGCTCGGGTGCTTAAACGGCACTGATTCCCACGGGTGTCCCCTTGAATCAAGCGATCCGTTGCGTGAATTGGTGTGCAGCAATCGATCTTCGTTTTTCCGTCGGATTTCGTTCGCTTTGACGTTGATGTACTCAAGGTAGGGTTCGAGAACAAAGGGTTTATCACGTTTGTTGATCCGTAGAGTGAACCCTCGCTTCTCCTCCGGCAACGGGCGCCACGAGAATGATTGCGATTGCCGTGCAGTGACGACGTGTTCCCAGACGACGGAGACGCCTTTGAACTCGTCGGTGATGCGGTGGTTGTGGGAGAGGGTGAAGGTGATGGCGGAGGAGTTGAGGCCGCGGGTGAGGGAGAGGCGGCTGTTGTGGGCGGAGGAGGCGGCGGCGGTGGCGGAGAGGTAGAGCTGCACGGCGGAGTAGAGCTCGTTGGTGTTGACGCCTTCGATCTCGGTGATGTCGTAGTAGCAGTAGGAGGAGAAGCAGTTGAAGAGGCGGTGGAGGAGCTTGGTGGAGGCCAGGAGGAGCTCCGGTGGGAGGAGGGTGTGGAGGAGGGTTCGGGAGAAGGCCCACAGGCCCATTAGAGATGCCATCGTCGTCCAAAGCTCCTTCATCACCGGCGTCGGCGGCGTCGGCGGAGCTGGTGGTGGTGGTGTTGGTGGTAGTGGTGGTGGTGGTGGTGGTGGTGGTGGTGGTGGTGGTGGTGGTGGTGGTGGTGGTGGTGGTGGTGTTGCAGACTGAGGGAGGAGTGGATGTGGTGAAGAGTGAAGTGTGTGTAGTTGGAATTTATATATTGACAATGGTGTTTAAATGAAGATGATGTTTTTTTGGTAAATAACGACGTGTGTTTGTGAAAATTTTAAATAATTAAGTGGTTTTATTAACCAAACTAAAAAATATGTGAATTTTGATGATGTCTGTAGATAGATGGAAACATGAGGCCATGGGTTTAAGTTTTAAGAAAATAGTTTAAGTTCTTTTAATTCTACATCATTCATGTCGTTTAAGTTCTCGAGCTTTAACTAGTTTAAAGTGTAATAACACTGGTTTTTTCTTTGTTTAATCCATGTCGTTTTAAGAAACTAGTAGTTAAAGTGCAATAACACTGGTTTTTTCTTTGTTTAATTCATGTCGTTTTAAGAAAATAGTTTAAGTTCTTTTAATTCTACATCATTCATTTTTTAAATTATTAAAATAACTTAAAGGCAAGAATAAGAATCATAAAGTAAGAAGTAACTAAAGACGATTGAAACCCATATTTGTTTCTTAGTTCTTGTTTGATTTCTCCAATAAATTGACTGTGTAAGACCGTTAGATGATCAATGTTTTGAGAGTCTAAAAATTTATAAGATGTTTGTTAGTTATCATGGTAAAAATGTGTTTTTTATAAGTTGCCAACAATAACTATCCTCTGCTCCCAGTAAAAAAAAGACGACGTCATGCCTTCATACGAATTATACGTTGGGCTTTAATGCTCCTTAACATCAGGGTTGGGGCGCCGTTTAACATTTTAATGATCATACATCTAATAACAATCCTGACGCGTATAACCGTACTCAGTGACCAAGTAGGATTGAAAAAGTTATGAAAAATACTAAAAAAAATTTTGTGTTCATTACAACTCAAAAATAGCTAACTAATACATCATTTTGAATAAGAATAAGTAAATAAATATGTATACCTTACGAAACATATTGCATCACGTAGGGAAATTTTAACCTACATGTTATGAAATAAAACTTAAAGAACTAGAAGAAAAAGAAATGATTAATATGCTATTACTATACATATTAAAATGGATGAACGAAGAATAGTACCTTGATTGATTCGAAAATTGTCATTTGATGACGTTTAAATGACTTTTCTTCTTTCAGTTTTAACATTTTCAAATTATTAATGAGTTCTTAGTTTGGAACAAATATAATGGTTTCCCCAATGGGGTGAGGCGTGATTGGTGATGTCCATGACAGGGTTTATTCGAAAAACCCAACCCTCATGTCTCAACCATCCTTGTTTTGAATACATTTTTCTTATTTTTTAAAATTCTTTAATGCTAGCTTTTCCTTTTAATTGGTTTTCTTATGTTTGACTTTTTAATTTTGATTTAAATTTGTTCTGATACGCCACATATTATTATGTTAGATTATTTTTAATTATAATTTTTTTTCATTTCAATCTTTTATCATTTTTATTTTTATGATTAGTTTTACACAATTTATTTTACGTTTATCAATACTCAAGTATGGGTATAAAATAAGATTGTTATCGTTTGTTATTAAATTAGCCTTAGTCTTCAATATCATTGTTTATTTTCACTTCTAAGTGTACGTCCTCTCTCAAATGTTTGAAAATTTGATTCATTATAGCCGTCAAATCAATTTTCGACAAATCTTCATTGATGAAATACAGTTATAGACACGAGTTCGTACAAAACTCAAAATTCCTTTTCTTTGACGACACATAGTTGTGCATTGTGTTGAGCAAGAAAACATGGATCACATAATAAAAAACTATTAGACATGATAAATTAGGTTCTTGACCATAAAGCGCACTACCAGAAAACTATTTAATGAGAACTTGATTAGTTGATTGTAAGTTTCACAACCAAAAGAGTATTTGATGAAAAACACTTGATTTTTTTTTACCATAAATCAAATGATTGCATGTAAAAAGAATCCTAAAAATTTAACCCTAATAACACTAGGTTGCATGTAAAATGAACCCTAAAAAAACGAGACACTTGATTTTTTTTACTATTTAATTAGAGCTTATTGCATGATGTGTATTCACACGATTGCAAGTAACATGAAGCCTAAAAACTCAACACTTTTGTTCTCATTGTTAATGAATTTAAAAGAATTGATACATTTGATAAATGTTCAAATCAAACGCAATTTGATGCGATGCGACCCTGAACCCAAGTTCACATATCCATTACCACTAGAATGGCAGTAGTTGAAGTGAGATGCATCAGGCATGTATCACCCAAGTAGCAGTACGTAGTTAAAGTCATTACATGTTTTCTGATACTTGGCTACTTGCACATACACCTTTCCATCTCCACGTTTAGAGTAGTTGGTTTCAATTTTATTTTATATTTAAGAACCATTTGAGTTTAATTAAACGAAGAAAAAAATTAGAGAAAAGTTTGTTATACATTTACAATTACAAAATGACCCTAATTCCAATCCTGACCCCGGTTTAGTTTCCGGCCACAACCATCCACCCACCAAAACTCACCGTAGCCACCTCCAACGCACTTCTTCCTCACCAAATCCCAATCATCACAGAGCACTTCCTCCGTTTATCACCTCCACCACAACCGCGAACAATGATTGGTTCTTGTTGGATTGATATATATAAACTCAAAATAATTAATAGATACGGAATCTTTGTCAATAACTAGTATCAGACGTACACAAAATGTTATATAACATTAAGCAATGAACACGATATGATGTTTATCGAATTCTTTGTATATAATTACTCAAATTATTTCAAGTTACAAATACAAAGTAGAAACGCACAAGCCAGTGCTTATTAACTATTACCTAAAGACGTGAGTGACCGTCGCCCAGGTGTTTTTCCCTTCCGTCCTTGAGAACAAGAACTTATGAAGCGAAAAGTTATTAATACCACCTTAAACCCACGTTCACGTATACACCACCATTAGTAAGGCAGTAGTCACAATGAGATGCATGTATTAACCATATAGGAGGTCATTCCATGTTTTTACTCAAGTAGCATTCGCACATTTCCATCCCTATGTTTAGAGATGCTCTTTAATTTTGTTTTCTATCTAGACTTATTAAATTTTAATAATTCCGACTATCATTTATTGATTGGGATTAATCCCAACTCAAGAAATATATATACACTTTCAACTTTGAGATTATTTTTTTTAATGATTTCTTATTAACTGAAAGTTAACTCTCGTTTCTTTAGTTATGAAATGGGGCCAACGTTGAGCAAATTTTCAACTCCGCCGCCGTCTAGGCTTTATTAGGTCCGTTTTTTATGTCTAGCCTTTATCATCACCTAAATTTACCTCCAACGACTCAAGTGTTTCTATTCAGAAGGTGAAGATTGATAGGTATTAGGGTGTGTAAGTTTTAGATTAACCAACGTGATGATTAATGTCAACTTTCTGTTTAGTGTTTGGGTCATATAAATAGTCAAAGTCATCAAAAAACTAACGTATTAGCTCTCAGTACGTAAGGGATAATTGGAGTAAAATAAGCTCGAAGTTAGAAGTGTCTGTAAATATTTCCCGAGTTAAAATTAACCTCGACCAATAAATAAAAGTTGATATTATTAGAATCTGATAACCATTCTATCTATGAACCATTTGACTTAAAAATAAAAAAAGAAGAATATTGGAGCATAGTTTGTCTTACCTTTACTGTTATTTTACTTGCTTTTTTTTTTTAATTTTCAAGGTAAACCGTCAATCTTGAATTTGTTCTATTACAAATTGTGTATGAAAATAAATTACAAGACTGTTAACACTTATTTCAGTAATTATTAAGTATTTTGAAATTTTGTACGTCCATAAATTTTAGGTAACAATTTCAGTTTTGTAACGAATTTGCGCCAATGTCAAGTAACGTTGTTGCTTTGTAGGAAAGTTGCGTGAAATATTAGAGATATTATTGTTCTTACGTATTGTAAAATAATCATCACGAACTCTCGCAAACATAACGTTAGTTTAAAACTTTAAATACTTCATAACATGACTATACAGGTGATGTAGCGCACAGATTGAAATCGAAGCTCAAACACCTTGATTCTGCGAATGCCCGTGATAATCTTCACTCAAACCCTCAAATTCGACTCCAAAAGTCACGAATTTGAAGAGACAATTTTTTTATTTCAGAAATGATAAGTGACCATCCACATTATATCAACATAACTTAAATAAGAAGTCAAAATTCAAACGGGCCTAAAACAAACAACCATGGGCCAAACAAAGGGCCAAACAAAGGCCCAAAACAAAACCGAAAAACTAGAAAAGAAACATAAAAGTGGCCCAAAAAACCATTTAGAGGCCTTATTTGAGAAAAATAACGGGATAACTCGCCTACGGCTGGTTACCGCGACGTAGCCCTCATTTCCACGGTCGTTTTGACTGGTAGCACGTCAGAAACGGAGGCTCGTAGCCCAGGTTAGGCCTATTTTCGTGCAGCGCGGTCTTAGGCCTCCAAAAACATTAAGTCCCGATCTTTAACACTTGGGCCCGCATCAACAGGCCTTCATGCCTCAAACTCATGAATGATGTATAGAAGAAATTAATTTAAAGAAACCATATGATATGATCGAGAATCGTGAAAAACACTTTAAGATTAAAACTATTTAGGGTTCAATCCAAACATTCAATTGGATAAAACTCAGAAATTTAAGAACGATATATGAATTGATTGGAGAGTTTTTTGAACTGGAAAAGAGAAGAAGAAACGATCATATTTCAAATTCGTATTTTTACAGGGATAGGGTTAACTGTCGAAGGCAATTTTCATGTTTAAAAACGCTCGCTTTTTCCCTTGAGTTTCACATGTGAAACTTCTAGAAAATCATTTTTAATGCGCTTTTAATAAAGCAATTTTATCAAATAAAAATTTTAAGCTCGCCCAACCATTGGCTTTGTCCCTTGGACCCCGCTCTCCGCCAAGTGGGTGTTGCCCCCTTGGAACTCCTATAGCTTAGGGGCTTCACCCCTAAGAAGGTACTAATATCGAAGATTACAATAAACTCAAACAAGTGTGTGCTCCGCACCTTCTAACTTGTTTAATGGATATCGTGATCACATTGATCGAGTAGTCAATCAAATTACACTAAAATATATAACATGATGGTAGTAGACACAGTTAGTAAAATGTAACGCCCCGAAATTTCCCGAAACAAGCCATTTAATAATAACGGGCTTTTAAGGGTTAATTTAAGAAATAAAGGGGTAAATTAATGGGCTATGGATCAAATTAGCCTTAATGGGCTAGACTTGGTGGGTTTAAGGGCCCTAATCAGCCCTTAAACATGCATGAACAGCTCCATCTTCCACCATTTCAATCCTAGCCACCAAATTCGTAGAGAGAGAAAGTAGAGAGAGAAAGTGAAGAAATTCAAGATTTGAAGCTTGAAGGTTTGAAGGATTGAAGTTCTAGTGGATTGGAGCATCAAAGCACAAGGAAAGAGCAACAAAACGAGGTAAGAATCAGCCTCAAAGGCCTTCTGTAGATCAAACCCGGATTCTAGGGTTTTGGGGTTTTGAAAAGTTTAAAGAAACACGTAAAAGTCAAATTTTTACGTATGAAAACGTGTAAAAAGCTTAGATTTGGTTTCATGGAAGTAAACCAAGGATTTGGACGTAAAAAGTTAAGATTTTGGGTTAAAAACGGGCTGGTTCTTAGTTTTTATTCATCCGGCGAAACTAGGCCCCGATCCAGCGAAACTGTGAGTTAATCCAGCGAAACTGTGCACTCATTCAGCGAGACTAGGAGAAAATTCAGCGAAACTACAGTTTCGCTCGGGCGAAACTACAGTTTCGCCGGTAATCTCGCTAATACCCAGACTGACCTATAGACTTTGCGAGACTAGGGAGTTCCAACGAAAGTTGGGCGCTCAAGGCAGCGAATCTGCCTAGCGAAACTAGCAGAAGTGATGCCCAGCGAAACTGGCAGCGAAATTGCAGTTTCGCTGTAGCGAAACTATGGGCGAAACTATGAAGAAAATGACGTTTTTGCATATTAACTTTCGTGCAGCTAGAGTGTTCAGGCTATAGCTTAAGTGGCTTAGAATTTAAGCTATTGGACAAGTTCAGGTGAGTTCTAGATCCCCTATTTTGTACACGCTTTAAATATTTTGGGGCGGTATGCATACTAAGATATATACTTTTATAATCAGTTCTTTTAGAGTAAAGTTTTACTTACTATCTTATATGGGAAACGGGATTTTCTAACGAATTGGTAACGTGTTTTCCTTATCGAGATATAACCTTGTAGTGATGGATTGCCTTCGAGATGTGTTGTGTTATATTATATATATATAATTTAAATAAGAAAGTGAAACGTAAAGAAAGGTTATGTGACCCATAACGTGTACCTGGATAAAGAAAAGTCTTGCAAGTAAAGTCCTGTAGGCAAGGGATAAAGTAAAGACTTGCAAGCAATGGCTAAAGAAGGGTTGCATTTGTTGTGCCCTCACCCGGATAAAGTAATGCTCGAACAGGCAGGTCTGTAAGCCCTGAATTGGCATGACAATAATGGCCCGAACGAGTACGACTGTAAGCCCTTAATTGGCGTGTCGGTAAAGTCCTAGGCGAGCCTAGGCACCGATTGTGACAGAGAATTGACGGATAAAGAAGAGTAATAAACAACGAGAAATGAAAAGAAATGATAAAGTATCGATAAAGTGATAGCCTGTATGTATTGATGCTTGATAGACGAGAACTATTTTCAACTGATAAAGCTAATATCTCTTACGGAAGTTATTTAGCAAAGAAAAACCTAGAATTCACTCAGCGAAGCTGACTTTTGTATGCATATCAGTTGACAGGTAAGAGTTAGAGCTACGGAATAGAGGCATGGGACTGAAGCTTCTTGGCACTAGAAGACTGGCATCCCGGATGAAGAAAGCTAAACAAAGAATTCCTAAATAGTTTTGTGGATTAAAGACAATGTTTATATTTTACTTGTAATGAATTGAAATGACAGTATTTTTCCGCTGCAATATATATTTTATACGTATATGAGTAGATGACTGTTTTAAATCGATATTTTGCTGTGAATGACCAACTGTGAGGCTTCCCTGAGAGAGGTGGGCCTTACAAGTTGGTATCAGAGCCAATGTTTAAGAGATTTGGGAAAACTGTTTTTGTAAACCTAAACTTAAACAGATAATGTGACCAAGTGTCAAGGATGCCAGTCCAAGAAGCTCCATGCCAAGAGGTAACAAAGTATGTTGTAGGTATTATTCCGAGGGATAGTGCCTTCTTATTTAAGTAAGAGCCGAGATAGAGTATGATAAAGTTATCTGTGACACCTATCTGAATTTATGTGACTTATACGTGCATAGAATAGGTATAGTAGGTTCTAGTGTTAGTGTGGTTCAGGATAGGAAAGTTTATGGCACGAGGAGTTCTGTAAGTAGTTAATCACAACTGGCCACTGTTATTAAAAATTTACAAAACTTGTCGTGAACTGAACTTGTCTTGAAAGACCATATTAACATTCTGAATCTTATAGGAAGTAGAACGAATGGCACCTAAGAAAGAAGTTCCAACCATGGTCACCCAGAGAAGCACTAGGGGAAGGCCCCCGACTAAGGCAAAGGAAACTGTAAGTGCAACTGTGAAGCCAACAAAAAGGTCAACCAGAAAGCCGGTTGAGGAACCAATTAAGGAGGAGGAGGTTGAGTTAGAAACGGGAGCCGAGGGGTCTACCCCTGATCAGGCCAAACTGAAAGAGACAGTAAATGAAGCTATTGCCCAAGAGGTGCATCAGGTCCTGTCTGGAGTGATGCCCGCTCTGCTTGCGGAATTTGTGGAGCAGGTTAAGGGCGACAGTAAGAAGAGTACGGCTTCAGAAAAAGTTGATAAGAAAGGGGCAGTCAAGACTGAGGAATTGAGCGACGAGGGAGATCGTCTGGGTAACCATGATGGCCCTGAAGTGGAAGAGAGGGCGAAGGGGTGCAGCTACGGGGATTTTCAGAGGTGTAAGGTTGATGGTACTGGTAACGCTGCCACTGCTCAACGTTGGATCAGGGAAATGGAGGCCGTACTGAAGATCAGTGAGTGCCATGAAAACCAAAAGATGAAGTTTGCTTCCCATTCCCTTTTGGATCCAGCATTGTGTTGGTGGGATAACATTGTTGAGTCTTACGGAGAGGAGGCCATTGAGAGGATGAAGTGGCCGGAGATGAAGAGGTTGGTGATAGAGGAGTACTGCCAGGAAAGAGAGCTTGACAAGATTAGCAAGAGTTCGTGAGTTTGGAGGCTGGAAATATGACTCACCAGGAGTACACTACAAAATTCAATGAAATGGCACGTCTGGTGCCTGACTTGGTGACTCCTGAATCCAAGAGAATCAAGAGGTACATATAAGGGTTGCCACTGGACATTCGTAGGGACATGGTCACGGCCCGACCTGGTACTTTTAGATCAGCGGTGGACCTCAGTGGAAGGTTGTACGATCATCGCAGGCCGGTGATAGTGGGTGAGACGAAGAAGGCTTGGAATAACAATGGGAAGAGATATGGAAGTAGTGGCCACCAACCGGGGAACAAGAAAGCAAGGGTGGATGCAAAACAGATGGTTGTGAAGGGGGTCGAGGAAGTTAAGAACTATGGGAAGTGTGGGAGGAGGCATCCCGGAGAGTGCCGATTGGGTAGCCATGGGTGCTACCGGTGTGGGAAAACGGGTCACATGGCTAGGGAGTGCCCGGAAGTAAGCGAGTGCTTTAACTGCTATGAGTCGGGGCACTACAGCAGGGATTGCAAGAAAGCCAAGCCGGGAAGCTCGGGCACGAGCAGGGGTGATGACAAGGGGATGATGGAAAGCCCAAGGTCAAGGAAAGGGCTTTCACCATGAACAAGAAGGAAGCAAGGAAGGACCCGGACGTAGTGTCAGGTACGCTCCTTGTCAATGATGTTTGCGCCTCCATATTATTTGATAGTGGTGCCAGTAAGAGTTTCATATCTGTATCCTTCTATGCTACACTAGATGTCCAAACTAAGGAAATAGATGATGCCTTCGAAGTAGAAACAGCCGATGGTAAGTCCATTAGAATAGTCAGGATGATAGAGGATTGCCACATTAAATTAGGAGGCCATTACTTTCCCGCACGATTGTTTGTTATGCCCGTAGGAGGTTTCGATGTCGTACTAGGGATGGATTGGCTAGCTGCCCACGATGCTAACATAGTATGCCAACAGAAGATGATCCGGTTAACGGCTCCAGATGGTAGTCCGGTTACGATCTACGGTGATAACGATTGTAAGGTTCCAAGGATCATTTCCATGATCAAGGCGGAGAAATGTATGAGGCGAGGGTGCGGAGCTTATCTAGCGTACGTCAAGGATGCTAAAGATAAAGCGAACGAGTTGTCCGATGTACCAGTGGTGCGGGACTTTCCTGACGTATTCCCGGAGGATCTGCCCGGAGTACCACCGGACAAGGAGATAGAGTTTCAGATTGAATTACTGTCAGGAGCCCAACCATTTAATAATAACGGGCTCTTAAGGGTTAATTTAAGAAATAAAGGGGTAAATTAGTGCTATGAATCAAATTAGCCTTAATGGGCTAGACTTGGTGGGTTTAAGGGCCCTAATCAGCCCTTAAACATGCATGAACAGCTCCATCTTCCACCATTTCAACCCTAGCCACCAAATTCGTAGAGAGAGAAAGTAGAGAGAGAAAGTGAAGAAATTCAAGATTTGGAGCTTGAAGGTTTGAAGGATTGAAGTTCTGGTGGATTGGAGCATCAAAGCACAAGGAAAGAGCAACAAACGAGGTAAGAATCGGCCTCAAAGGCCTTCTGTAGATCAAACCCGGATTCTAGGGTTTTGGGGTTTTGAAAAGTTTAAAGAAACACATAAAGGTCAAATTTTTACGTATGAAAACGTGTAAAAAGCTTTGATTTGGTTTCATGGAAGGTAAACCAAGGATTTTGACGTAAAAAGTTAAGATTTTAGGTTAAAAACGGGCTGGTTCTTAGTTTTTATTCATCCAGCGAAGCTGGGCCCCGATCCAGCGAAACTGTGAGTTAATCCAGCGAAACTGTGCACTCATTCAGCGAGACTAGGAGAAAATTCAGCGAAACTACAGTTTCGCTCGGGCGAAACTACAGTTTCGCCGGTAATCTCGCTAATACCCAGACTGACCTATAGACTTTGCGAGACTAGGGAATTCCAACGAAAGTTGGGCGCTCAAGGCAGCGAATCTGCCTAGCGAAACTAGCAGAAGTGCTGCCCAGCGAAACTGGCAGCGATACTGCAGTTTCGTTGTAGCGAAACTATGGGCGAAACTATGAAGAAAATGACGTTTTTGCATATTAACTTTCGTGCAGCTAGAGTGTTCAGGCTATAGCTTAAGTGGCTTAGAATTTAAGCTATTGGACAAGTTCAGGTGAGTTCTAGATCCCCTATTTTATACATGCTTTAAATGTTTTGGGGCGGTATGCATACTAAGATATATAGTTTTATAATCAGTTCTTTTAGAGTAAAGTTTACTTACTATCTTATATGGGAAACGGGATTTTCTAACGAATTGGTAACGTGTTTTCCTTATCGAGATATAACCTTGTAGTGATGGATTGCCTTCGAGATGTGTTGCGTTATATTATATATATATAACTTAAATAAGAAAGTGAAACGTAAAGAAAGGTTATGTGGCCCATAACGTGTACCTGGATAAAGTAAAGTCTTGCAAGTAAAGTCCTGCAGGCAAGGGATAAAGTAAAGACTTGCAAGCAATGGCTAAAGGAGGGTTGCATTTGTTGTGCCCTCACCCGGATAAAGTAATGCTCGAACAGGCAGGTCTGTAAGCCCTGAATTGGCATGACAATAATGGCCCGAACGAGTACGACTGTAAGCCCTTAATTGGCGTGTCGGTAAAGTCCTAGGCGAGCCTAGGCACCGATTGTGACAGAGAATTGACGGATAAAGAAGAGTAATAAATAACGAGAAATGAAAAGAAATGATAAAGTATCGATAAAGTGATAGCCTGTATGTATTGATGCTTGATAGATGAGAACTATTTTCAACTGATAAAGCTAATATCTCTTACGGAAGTTATTTAGCAAAGAAAAACCTAGAATTCACTCAGCGAAGCTGACTTTTGTATGCATATCAGTTGACAGGTAAGAGTTAGAGCTACGGAATAGAGGCATGGGACTGAAGCTTCTTGGCACTAGAAGACTGGCATCCCGGATGAAGAAAGCTAAACAAAGAACTCCTAAATAGTTTTATGGATTAAAGACAATGTTTATATTTTACTTGTAATGAATTGAAATGACAGTATTTTTCCGCTGTAATATATATTTTATACGTATATGAGTAGATGACTGTTTTAAATCGATGTTTTGCTGTGAATGACCAACTGTGAGGCTTCCCTGAGAGAGGTGGGCCTTACATAAAATCATTATATTTATTAAACATTTGATTTTTACTATTTTTTTAATTATCAGTGTTTAATGATCTACTTGGTCATGTCAATCAACAACATCGTAGTCTATAATTATTTAGTTTATGACCACAAGTAATTTAGTTGCGCTAATCATTAATAAACGATAACAGAATGCTTTCATCATCAATTTGAAAGTTTGTTCCTTCTAAGTTCTAACAGTTTTATATTAGCTCGCCCTCAACTAAATCTACACAATCAAACACAGTACTCATGTTAGCATGTAGCATTATTGGGAGGAAATTATATGTTTATTTAGTTGATCTACTTTTGAGACACATATAGTAACAATATATTATTAATCAGACAAGTTTATTCTTGTACTTAAAAGTTAAAACAGGTAGTTTCATTTGTAATGACACGATAAGATAAATAAATCATGACGTTTTGCATAAATACAGCCTCACTTAGATATAACATATATAATTTGATTTCTCCGTTGTTACTCAATAAGAAATCACTTTTCATGAGAAATAATTTGTCTAATCTATTCCTTTTATTCTTAAGGGATATATGGTAAAGACTACGTGATACTTTAGGGGATGACACACGTGACAAATGACTTTCACATACATAACAATAACATCATTATTAGACAAACTAAATAGAGAAATAATGACCGAACATATGTACTTATTTTTGGTCGTGTTCCAATATGTCTATTATTATATCCAATAAGAAACTTAAGAATGTATAAATCGGATTCGATAAATTTTTTATTAAAAATGGCCAAATGGCTCATATATAATAAAATATAATTTTTTTAAGGTAAAGAAAGCATGAGAGTTCGACAGAAATGCATCTGAAGTGTAGTTAAATACTACCAATCATATTATTAAATTATTTAGTATATTTTTTAATACATAGTTATTTATTAAATTAAACTAAAATAATAAAAAGTAGCTTACAACCTCTAGTATTCACCAAGAGGCACATTTGTTGGTAAGAATGTCACTTTGGAGCTCTGCATTCTTTAAAAGGTTAATGCATATATAGTATGACTTGTATCATCTATTATCCAGAGGTTCGTATAAAAAACACATTAGATCTTTAAATGTTATCTTTTAGAGTAAATTACGCTTTTCGTCCCTGTGGTTTGGTGGTTATAACCATTTTCATCCAATAGTTTAAAAACGCCCGATTTAACCACCATGGTTTGAGATTTGTCACAATCAAGTCCAAACCGTTAACTCCATCCAATGTCACCGTTAAATATTTTAATAAAGACGATAATGCCCTTGGATTAAAATTGTTACTCTTAAATTAATCACCATACCATCACACCCCAACCCCACCCCCAGCATTATCAGACCACCACCATCACACACACATATATATACACACACCACCATCCACCATAAGACTACCACCACGACCACCACCACTGCCACCACACCACCACCGCCGCCGCCGCCACCGTCACCCCAACACCACTACTATCACCACTGCCACCATAACACCACCCACACCACCACCATAACACCACTGCTACCACCCATCACCACCACCATAACACCACCCTCGTCTCCACCACCACCATAACACCACTGCACCAGCACAACCAACATCACACCATCACCACATACATCGGAACCATAAAAAAATTAGAAACCCTAACCACAACCCAACCAATTTTGAATCCCAAATTCAAATCTCCATATTCCAGACTCAAACCCTAAACCTATTCACATTCGTACACCCTCAATCGACGCCCTGATTAAAGGTCCGGTTCGTGATTTTCAGGTGGTGATCTGTGCGATGCTTCTTTGCTTTCTACTGTTGATCCTCTTGAGTACATACATTTCAAGAAGACGAAAGAACTCACCGTTAGAAGATCCGGCGGTGGTGTACCTCCACCGCCACCGCTCCGCCGCCCTCCTCCCGCCGGTGTTCACCTTCAACGAACTCCAATCGTCAACGAACAACTTCGACCCGAATAGAAAGATCGGCGACGGTGGATTCGGGTCGGTTTACATCGGGCATCTTCAAGAAAACAAAGTGTACGCCATCAAATACCTTCACAAGCAAAATCCCACATCAAATTCATTCTCAACGAAATCATTCTGCAACGAGATCTTGATACATACCCTGGAACACTTGCAGATCATCTTCACGTGTATAGAAAACAGTGTTTACCATGGCAATTAAGGCTTGAAATCGCTACAGATGGGGTTGTTGTCGGAGGTGATTGACCCGCGGTTAGCGACAGTGGACGGTGGCGCTGTGGCGGGGGTGGCGGAGCTGTCGTTCCGGTGACTCGCTGGACTGAGTTCACCGGAAAACGAGAGAGAGAGAATAGAGATAGAGAGAGTGAGTGTGTGTATATATATATATTAAATATTTTATACATAGATATTTAAGTAACAGTTTAAGTCCAAGGGTATTTTTGTCTTTTTACATACACTTAACGGAAAAAATGGATGGAGGTTAGTGTCCTGGACTTAATTGTGACCGATTTTAAACCACAGTGGTTAAACCGGGCATTTTTAAACTATTGGATGAAAATGGTTATAACCACCAAACCACAGGGACGAAAAGCGTACACTGTGATTCCCAAAGTATTTATTATTTATAACAACGGTACTTAAAGCTTTCTAAAAGTTATTATTATATATATATATATATATATATATAATAACAATATGCAAAGTCAATAACACTCACATAAATTACTCTTCATAAGTTCTTAATATGAGGTTACACCAAACACGCGACACAAATTTATCTCGTAATGATGTTACGAAAAGAGAATACACACGCTTAGCCTCTCTATACATACATAGATACATACATACACACACACACATACATACATACATACATACATACACACACACAGAATTAATTTTTATTTTCAGAACCAAAAAAAACCATTGATTTACATAAATGTAAATGACGAACCATTGATTTACATATATCTAAGTTAAAGCTGATGATATTTAGTTGTTTTACATACATGTATGATATAAATATATGTAAAACATCTCAAGTATCATCAGACTTAAGTAACATTTATGTAAATCAATGATTCTTTGGTTCTGAAAATAAAACATAATTCTGTAATGATCCTAATCCTATATATGTGTATATATATACATATATATACACATATATACATATATACATACATATATACATATATATATATACATACATACATACATATATATATATATATACATATATATATATACATACATATATATACATATGTATACATATGTATACATATATAATATACATATATATATATATGTATATGTATATATATGTATACATATGTATACATATGTATATATGTATATATATATGTATATATATGTATACATATGTATACATGAGGAGAGATCAAATGAAAACCACTCTTTTAATAGAAAACCAAGAAAACTATTTTCAACCAATCATATTAATATGAATTTATTTTTATTTAATTTTCTGTAAAGGGCTATAAAGTAAATTTTGCTTCCACTAATTTTGGTAGTAATCATTTATTAACTCACATTCCTTAATTCACGCTTTAATTAGTTTATTTATTGACTAATATAGTTTTTAAATCTCCAAATAAAACAACGGGTGAAGAAAAAATCACATTTATGCTTTGAGTAAAGAATTCAAAAACAGATTAATTGTTGCTTTTTATTAATTGTGTAAAAATCAAACTAAATTTTATGCATAATAGCAAATAATGCTTAATTGGAATATAATTTAAAATCATGCAAAATTATATATTCTTTTTAAAATTGACGGGTAATTTCTATCATTTTTTCAAGTTTTGGTGTATTTTTTTATCATTCTTACGTATCAAGTAAAATATACATAACTTAGTAGCTTTATATAGTTATAGTGTTTGTAATATATGATTGTCACATGTATGAAGCTTTGTAGTTAGTATTAAATTTATCGTTATGTTATTTTTTATGGTGAAAATATTTGATGATTCAATTTGATGATGAAATTGAAGTTTGATTGGGTTACGTATATGTAACACGCTCTATCACATACAAAACACATTGATACATATACGTAACACACTGTTACTTGTGGAACTAACGGTCATTCATTTATTACATAACACACTAATACATATAAGTAACACACTGTTACTTGTTGGAACTAACCGTCATTCATTTGTTACATAAATAAAAATTCAGTTTTAGTTTTTTAAATTAAATTTATATATAAAAAGATTGCATATCTTTATTCGATTTATCATCATGATTTAAATGGTTAGAAATTTGAGATTTAATTTGACGATGAAATTAAAGTTTGATTGGGTTACGTATACGTAACATAGTGTTTTATACACATAACACATTGTTCCATATACGTAACACAATGTTCCATATATGAACAAAGTGTTACATATAGTTATTTCAATCAAAATTCTAGTTATGGTGGAATATTTTATGATCGTTACATATATGTATATTTGACCGTAATTAAGGAGGGAGGAGAGAGAAAGAATAACTTAGGAAATGTAATTAATTATGCATAACAGTTTTCAAATTAAATATTTTATCTTTCCCATATTACCCTTTAAGCTTTATTAATTGCTCAAAATTATAAACATAATAACAAAAATGTCATCAATCAATATCAACCATAGATTAAATTCATCAACGGCTATAAAGTGGTTTTTTTAGTTTTCTCATAAAACATGGTTTTCTCTTGAACCCTCCCCATGTATACATATGTATATATATGTATGTATATATATATATATGATTGGGTTCATATGCTAACTCTTTCTAATTATGAGAACTTGTTAACCCATTTGAGCCAATAAGAAGACGTCACATCATCATACCTAAATGGAATCTAAAAGGACATTATGTCATTTTATATGAAACATGTTCATTAATATTGACATCTTTATTCATATATCACCTCATATCTACTTTGACTTGATCTATCTTTTCACAATTTTCAATCACACCAAAATTTTATATAATAGGCAAAATATTATTTTTTATGCTATTATATATGTTTTTGAATAAAATATACAGTACACTTCATTTCCTACCAAAATATTATGGTGTTATTAACATTAGTTTTTAGCAACGTGTTATAATAGATCTTTTTAACTCATAAAATAAACTAATATATGAGTAGAGGTTGTTAACAAGAATACTTACCTATTTTAATTTGTATCATATTTTTTCTTCTATTTATATTGTTGTAGTATGATAAATTTAATTTTTTTAGTAAAGTTTATTTTAAGTTTTCCTTAGCAGTTGTTAACTAGAATGCTTACCATTTTTCCCTTTTCCTTCCTTTTAGGTACTCACTTGGGTTAAATATTTTAGATCCTAAACGGGTATAAGTATTAATGACCAGAAACCGGTTGTTGGTGCTATTTTTACATAATGGGGTAAATTAGATGATCTAAGTAAGTTGACGGTAGTGTGATGTATTACAACTTAAGTAGGGCGTTATAATTCAAACAATTTAATATAATGTAAATGTAACTTTTTATTACTAGTTAAACATGATCATTTTGTAACTATTGAAATCTCAATAATGTAATGTAATATAATTGTTATATAAACCAATAATATAAGTTGCTAGACGAGCATTACTTTACTTATATGATATTATTATGTTACCTTACAATTTTCTACACCACATTACGGTTAGATTACATTTCGTTTACGTACGTTACATGTTATTACATTACATTTCAAAAAACTTACACTATATATTAGATTGTAATGTTAGTGTTTTATAATGTAATCCAACATATTTTCTAAATGAAATTTTATATAATGGTTGATGTTAATTAATGTTACCCAAATTTACATTGCGAATTAATAACATTTACATTATTTTATGAAATGAAAGTATTTATATTCCCACGTGTTACATTTTTTTACATTGCGCCTTACAAAGATTACATTCTTTATGTGTATTACTATAATATAAAGCAATTCATATAATGCTTTGTTTCGTTAACAAATATTTGTAACTTGTTTGACTGGCATTACTGTAGTTACATTATTTTTTCTTATCTTACACTTTTTTGCATCACATTTCTACTAGATTTCATTTCATTTATATACATTACATCACTATAAATTTACACCATTTAGAGTGTAATGTCAGTATTATGTAATTTAAATTTTACTAGAATAGGATGCAACTTAATGTAATTAATTTACACTAATGTATTTTATGGGGTTATGTAAATTATATCATTCGTATCTCAAAAGTTATGTTTTTCTAACACCGTTAACATACAAACACTAACAAATAATTAGACATATATTCTATATGTCTTCTCTCAACATTTTAACACACTAAAACTATAACATTTTAGAGCAGAGGGTACAATATACTCACATCGCCTATGTTCTTTGTGTTTTCGTCTTTTGAAAAACTCGAACCACCAACTTCAAATAAGACGAATTGATCTTGTAAACAAAGGTTTTTCTTGAGAAATTGATTCTTGGCAATGGTGACTAATGTAAATGTTATAAATTAATACAAGCAATTGTAGTAATTTATTACATTACATTACAACAGTTTATATTATATTAATATTAATGTATCATATGCTATTAGCCATTAATTATTTTTGCACTCATACATTCAAATAACTTGTGAAATTCACGGTAAAAACATCAATCATAACATGTGATTATATGAATGTAATGTTAATGAAACTTGATGTTATTTAGTGTAATGTATGTAATGTAACTGTTGTTAGTTTATGCTAAGTAAGTGCATTGTAATCTATCTTAAGTCATTTAAGTTCTATAACTTGATGTTAAATAATATTAGATTTGTTATTTTACCATAATATATTAGTATTGAGTATTAATTACAACTTAAAAATATGTAAGGAAATTTTAACTACACTAATGTATTTTTTTATATCATAAAAGAATATAAGTTGCATTACAATACATGTTATTACATTACAATTAAATTGCATTTTATATCAGATTTAAATCTTTGTGTGATGTATTTAAGCGATGTTTAAATTGTTATATTAAATTACATTATTGATAATTTATGCTAAGTAAGTGCAATATAATCTATCTTAAGCCATTTAACTACTATAACACGATGTTAAGTAATATTAGATTTACTAACATGTCTTTAGTTACATTAATAAAGAATATAAGTTGCGTTACTAGCATGTCTTTAGTTACATTAATTTATTATATTATATTATAATATTTTACATCACATTTCAATGACATTACAATGCATATTATCACGTTATATTATAATTAAATTATATTTTATATTATATATTTATCTTAATTTGATGTAATATTTCATCCATTGAGATAAAATACATTTTATATTAAATTATATTTTGATTTAAGCAACTTAACAATTCATTAAGATAAAAAACATAACAAAATTATTGTACATTTTTCTAAATATTAGTTGTGCACTAACTCGATGACCACTAACCATGAAATAAAATAATTTAAATAAACATAGAATTAATTAATTAAAATAAACAATTCACTTGTTAGCTCGGAAATTAAAGGCATAAAATAAAAGAAGCAAAAACTCATGAGATAGCAAAGAATTAATAAAAACACGTGGGATTATAATAATACATTAAAGATTGATGGATGTGATGTTTGTTTTTTACGAAAAAAGCAGGAGCATTTAATGAGTGGTCAAATTTATCAATTTATCCATTTTTTCTTAATAATATAAGCTGTCAAATAATTAAATATATCAAATATTCTGGTTCACAAGATTAGAATATTTAAATACAATCAATGACCTCAAATTAGTTAAAAGATTTTTACAATAAGGTAAGGTTCTTATGAACCTTACCCTATATATATATATATATATATATATATATATATAGAAAACATATATAAACTTTTTTACATTTACGAATATAAACTTTTTTATAAAAAACACATATATTTAAAGTTATAAATAAAACTTACACCAATATAAACTTTTTTACATTTACGAATTGACATATATATATATAAAATATCATAATCTTGTATATGTGTAATCTTGTCATTACAATAAAAAAATTATGATTTTTATTGATTTTGACGGGTTCTCGCAATAACACAGGATTCTCATTTGAACCTTACCCTATATATATATATATATAGAATGACATTCAATTGAGAACAATAAATCTGTAAAGAACCGAAAAGAACCACTTTAACTCTTATATTATTTATTAAATAAATATATCAAAATATTTGTAATTTTACTATTTTTAAGATAAATTTTTAAAAATCACGATATCTATAGTCTTTTGATAATGTGCATCAATGCACACACATTGTATTGCATATATGAACATTATAAAGTTTTTCTAAAAAAATTAAGGAGAGAGGTGTTAAAATGAAAGAAAAGATTAAAAAATAGAATCAAACCATCATCTTTTAGTATTATCAATTTTATCGAGGTGTTATGTTTATTGCTTATGTGGTTTTAGTAGTTCTTTATATATTTATGGTTCTTAATAGAATGCTTCCATATATATATATATATATATATATATAAATATATATATATATATATATATATATATATATATATATATATATATATATAGGGTTGGGTTATTATGAGAACCCTCTATATTTGTGAGAACCCTTTAACCCAATCCTAACCATAGATCAAAAATGGATGGATAAGATCTTTCAAAAAAAATTATAAAAAAGGGCATAAAGGTCATTTAACAAATCCATCAAAACTCAAATTTAACATGATCATGACAAGTGTCATCCCTACATCCTCCTATTTCTTTTATTTTTATATTTAAATACTTTACCCCCTTTTTATTTAAACACTCATAACTTTTTTATAAATTGTTATTTTTCTATAAAAATTACACCATTAAACTTATCATATTTTTCTCTTTATTCTACTAAAGTATTGCAAAAAAAAGTTTCACATGTACGTAGTTATATCATATTACAACGTTACACTGTTGTAACATGCAGCAAAGCTATAACAAAAACAACAAGTTACAATGTTAATTCTCATGTTATCTTGCAAACGACAATAGATCATATATATTGCACTACTGTACCAAACTTTTACACCCCATATTACACCACTCTAACTAACAATAACATCCTCATTACAATAACCTAACAACCAAACGATATTACATCATGTTATACTAAAGTAATCTTTAGCAAAGTTGTAACAAAAAATCTAGTTACACAATTAAATATATGATATTACACCACTCCAACTAAAAGTAGCATAATCATTACAACAAACAAATGACATTACATCAATATAAACCAATGTAAACTAATGTAAACCAATATTAACTAGTGTAAAACGATCTGTAAACACAAACGAATCATTAACCAATGTAAATCAAATGTTTTTTAAATGTAAACCACACGACATTACACCATGTCCTAATGATTTAGTACTACATATGGAACAAAACAACCCAAAATATTAACCAATGTAAATAAAAAAAAGTATTACTCGTACACAGTTACATCAAGTTACACTGTTATACTACTTATAACTTATAGTAAAACTGTCAAGAAAACAAGACTTTAAGCCAATGTAAACTATTGTAACCCAATGTAAACTAATGTAAACCAATCTGTAACTTCGATGTAAAATGGTATACTAACCCAAAATATTAACCAATGTAAATAAAAAAAGTATTACTCGTACACAGTTACATCAAGTTACACTGTTATACTACTGTAACTTATAGTAAAACTGTCACGAAAACTAGACTTTAAACCAATGTAAACAATTGTAACCCAATGTAAACTAATGTAAACCAATCTGTAAATTCGATGTAAAATGGTATACTACAGATATTGTTAAAAAAAAATAATGGCACAACTAGTAATCAAATGCTACACAACTAGCATATGTTAAAAAAATATGATATACAATTTTTTCAGATTGAAGCAAGAAAAAAAAAGAAAAAAAGAAACAATCTATCTATTTGAACTAGACCTGAAGCAAAGAAAAAAACAATCTATCAATTTGAAAAAAAGAAACAATCTACAGAAGAAGATGTAATCGCTTTTCACCATAGGTTTTCGATTGTTTTTAGATCTGAAGCAAGTATGAACTGGACCTCGGAAAAGAAGACTAATGGTGTGTTTTGCGATGGCTCTCCGGCGACTACGATTAGAAGATAGCGAGTTTTGTTGTCGGCTTCAAGGAAGCTGTTGTTAGAGAGGAGGTGGTGGAGGTCGAAGGTGGTTGACTGGCCGAAGGTTGACTCGCCGAAAGTTGGTTGGCCGAAGGTTGACTCGCCGGAGCAAAGGGTCGGTGGTGGTGGTGGATTAAGGATAAGATGAAGTAGTGGCTTAAATAAGAGAGATAGAGTGAGATGGGTTGAGATCTAGTTTATTGATGTTTATGTTCTTGAAAAGAAAACAAAAAGTGAAAAGTTTTAATTGAGTGTTTGACTTTTGGGTCCATGTGTCAGGAAATTGAAGAGGTCAGAAAACAACAAAAGACTTATATGCACTTCAATTCATCTCCACCTTTGATATGACATCTAGAATTTTATATATTAAATCAATTATTAAATGTAGGGTTAAAGAGTTCTTGTAAAAGAGAGGGTTCTTATATGAACTCATCTCTCTCTCTCTACATATATATATATATATATATATATATATATAAGTATACATATATACATATACATATATATATATATATATATATATATATATATATATATATATAAGTAGGATGAGGTTATATTAAGAACCCATTGTTTTTGTAATAACGCTTTAACCCTATGTGAGCCATTGATCTGTAAAGCAAATCTTGATCTAAGGGCCAGATTTTTTTTATTAAAATATTCATTGTTGCAGGTTTGAGGATCCCTTTAAAGGGTATGGATGTAATTTCATATTTGTCTTGTAGTAGTAATCGTACATAGACAACCACCCCCCAAAAGTAACCATCAAATCTATCAAATTCACAACCACCCCCATTTCAAATTTTATATTTCAGAGAAGAAATCCCCACCCACAAATTTCTGTTTCCCTTTATTGTGACCGTTCAGACGAAACATTGGTTAATCGATTTTGGCTTTTGTGTGACAGCGACGGAAACCGTTCATAGCACAAGAGATTCATTCTGCTAGAGAAGAAAATGGAGGAGGCGACAATTGGGTAAGTGGTTTGATTAGTACTCCGCACGTTTAAATTGAAAATGGCGTTACTAAATCTGTTATGCTTGTTAATTTTTTGAAATTAAGTAACAAATTATGGTGTTTGCTAGCAATTGTTCACACTGTCGATGTGCTTTACTTAGTTCTTCCTTCTACGCCTGTGATGTAACATCTCGTATTTTTTACTATTAAAAGTTAATTTTATAAATAAGTAAGTTTGATATGGTGATGTTAAATAATTATAAAAATACTAATAATGATAATAATAATAATAATAATAATAATAATAATAATAATATAATAATAATAATAATAAAAATAATAATGAAAACAATAATAATAATAATATTATTATTAATAAAAATAATTTATAAAAATTATTAAACTTAATTTAATAAGTCCAGGGGGTAGTTTTGTGAATGTTGAAACTTGTTTTAAAAAGTTTAACACATGAAATGATAAGATTTAGAAGTACAGGGACCATTCTGTAAATTATTTAAAACCAACCCCCCCTCCCCGTCGACCCTTCTCGCCGTCCGGCCACCCTCCGGCCAACTCCGGCGACCCTTCAACACTCAAACGGACGCGGTTTTTACCTAAATAAAGTGCCCGACACACTCCGGTGGATGAATCGAACGTGGATCAATATCCAATTTAAAAAGTGGCAGTGCAATTACTACTAAAATTCGAACACCCACTATCTCGGCCGACAGTCCACCAAAATCACACACTATGCTATAAACTAATCGGAATAATCATGTATATAATGCCATATATCAGTTACTAATCGAATGCAACTTTCAATTGCCTCTGAAACGAGCTTAAACACCTCCATTGATCACCACCTTCGACCGCGACCTGCAACATAGTCGATACCCACCTTCTGAGTTCTATTCCCTGAAATTAACAGAGGGATTTTTATCTTTAAAGCCATTAGAAACTTCCTACAAAGTTAATTCGATTATCATCAACAAATTCCACTCCAACAGATTCTGGCAAAGCCGCGACTGTTCTTCGTAGTGTTCATCATCAATCTAACTTCGAATCAGGTAATTAAACACACCTATATGTTCGGTTTATCATGGGGATTAAAAGCCCTAACCTTAATCTGGTTATTAACATCGAATTGATCTTCAATTGAATCGGTTTCATTCTAGGGTTCTTGGGAAATTGGGATTGGTTTAAAGGTGTGTTTAAAAGAATTGGAAACGGATTCCTATCGCGGCCTTGTGCCTTGGTTCACTGGTTCGGTGTGTGTGTATGCAGGGAGAGGACCCGGGTTCGACCCGGGCAGCCTCGTTTTATTTGTTTTATTTTTTAAAGCTTTTTAAAATACTTTAAAATATGGAAAAATTCCTAAAAATTATAAAAATAAATTTTATAAGTTTCCCTTATTTTAAATCTTATAAAACAGTTTCCTGTAAATTTATTTTATTTAAAAACTTTAATAGATTTTTATAAAATATTATTTAAAAATATTAAAAATACTTATTTTATAAAATAAATTCTAAATCAAGTTAATTATGAAATGATCACAAAAATCATATAAATATTATTTATAAATATTATAAATAATTATTTTTAAAAATGGACACTTTATTATCTTTAAATACAAATTAATATATTTTATAAATCCACAAATTATTTATGAAATTGTGGGTTATTTCTTATAAAATATATTTGAACCAAAGGTATAAATAATACCTATTTATTAATCAAAATACTATAAGTGTGAATATTCTTATTTATAAATATTATTGGATAATTATAAAGTATATAATTAGACCACATTATTTTTATATTTAATCCTAAAAATATATAAATACACCTATGAAATCTTTCTAATGAAATCAAAATATAAATAATTATTTGGTAAAACTTAATACTTATTGATAATTACTTATTAAAACATATACGAATATATAAAAAGATTGTAACATATATATAATGCGTGTGTGACACGTGTTAAATCAAATCAACCCGAACCTTACCAAATATATTCATTCGTATTAAAGACTAAATTACAAATCAATAATAGGTGTTGAACGTGTTTGATCGTGCTTGCTTAATTCTTTGAAGTTCTTATTCATATACATTACATCAATCCAAGGTGAGTTCCGTGGCCCTTTTTATGCTTTTATAATTGTTTCAATGTTTTTCAAACTTGGGGGAAAAGTATGCTCACCCGTTTTCGATGCTGTACAATCTTACATACAATTTTCATACTTGGAATCAATGTGATACTATTCTTATATTCTAATACATACATGGTGTTATTCTATGATTCTTACAACCATTAATTCCCGGGTTTGGGAACCAACGGATAGGTATTGGTAGTACTACTGGGTTGACACCCCCACCCTTCGACGATTGGTTAACTTGTGAGTTACCAACACAGCTGCCAGCAATCAGGCCAAGGGTGAATATATTCCGACAAACTTATATGCATAACGTTATTAGGTTTGGTTGTCTTAAACACATGTTATGTGGTTTTTGCTTACAGTATGATTCCATATCAAATTCTATACAGCATCAACAACATGTTTTCAATTTAAACCTGCGGAACTCACCAACATTATGTGTTGACATTTTTGAGCATATCTTTTCAGGTGAATATAATCAAAGAGGATAGCTAGTGCAGATGCCTTAGCAGAGACCTCAGGATTTCTATAGTTTTGCATATGTAATATTTTCATTTGTTTTCATATTTGAACATTGTGTGATTTGGATTGGAATCAATAAGACTATGATAGTCGTGGAACTGACTAACCACGACACAAGTCACCATTGTGTCGGGGGACGTCATGACACGAGAAGTTTGCATGTATTATATCTCTGTATTTATACCAAGTGTTATGACGATCCCGTCCGTCGCATCCTCGTGTTTCCGCTATAAGCGGGGGTGTGACAGATTGGTATCAGAGCCTTGGTTATAGAGAATTAGGTGGAGAATTCGACCTAGACTATAACCTAAGAACCTTCATATAGATTGCATGCTAGGGATTGTGTGCATTTGATTTTACCTAAATGTCTTCCATGGTTGGTGTGACACATAGACACCTGTATTCTGGATTTCCTGGCAAAAGGCCCTCGGGCTAAGGCAAGCATATCGCATATATCTCATTGCGAGACCTGGTATGCTTACCTGGGGATTTCTGGGATGAGTGATAAACTATGGTCAATACACAAATCTACAAGGCAAATAGGTCAAATATATTAAGTCTATGAACTTAATATACAAGTATGTTTCTACATACCTGATTTTATACATATGTGCTTGTTACCTGATCATTACTCTTAGTCTTCCTCTATGGAATATCTAAACATAAGGGAACTTAGGTGATCACGCGGAGCGTTGATCTCGGATATTAAATCCGACCCTATCATGGTTACGACTGAAATCCTGAAAGTATGACGGATATGCAGTTATCATTTAAATATATTGTGCTTATGTGCTTGGAAATCTAGTTGTTATTACATGCTATTAATGAAATACTATGGGTTCATGGACATAAGGACATCACATAATCTATGCTCAACAATACTATGATGTTAACTTGGGTAAGTGAAGCTAAGGGTAATCATGCAAGGCAATTACCATTACGGGTGCACACGTAATTGCAATTCGCCATGCATGAGAAGTCTGGCTAATCTTATCGTGAGGTAACGATCATGAGTATCACAAGTCTCTATTTTATACCCTAGGGTGCTAGAACCATAATTCTAGTAAGATCCTGTTAAGGGTAATCAAACATTATTACCATATACTCAAGTCCTGTCCTATTTAGAGCCTTTATGGTATTTCCAAATCATTAAATTGACCTTGTGAGACGTTTCTCCACTTAGCATTTCAATAACTATTAAATGCTAAAATAAAAGGGGGATACATAATACTCTCTACACATACAAAACATTATTATTTGAAGTAATGCTAAGGAAAATTGAGATGTTACGTAACTAGTTTAAGTGTCATTCAAGGTATATCGTGGATGTGGTGGGAACGCTGCGGGGAACCCTATATATAAACATCACCGGTATACCAAGAATGCGCTTAAACTGGGCTACATAATAATCTTAATGGACTGAAGCATAGATTATTAGGATTTAACAGTGAAATCATGCATATATCTCAAGATAACTAAAGTATTCATCTGTCTGTGTCTAGAAAATGGCACCTAAGAGAGCTAACCGTAGAACCAACCAAGAGGGTGAGGCCCCGCAGAACAGGCGTAGGGGCAGACCAACAAGGGCAGGTGCTGCTCCAACTGGCAATAATCAGGGAACCGACAACCCTGACATAGCTGCTATGATTGCCCAGCAGCTAGCCACTTTGATCCCAACCATTGTAACCCAAGTGAGTGACACCCTGCTAAACCAACCTCTCCACGATGATCACAATACCAATGGTCAACACAACCATGGAGTAGGGGATAACGCTGGGAACGAAGTTGGAATCAACCAGGTTAAACGGGGATGTTCCTACAAAGAATTTGTGGCCTGCAAACCCCGGGATTTCGATGGAAAAGGCGGAGCAATTGCCTTGACCAGATGGTTGGAAAAGATGGAGGCAGTCATTGACATTAGTGGATGCCTCGATAGTCAACGTATCAAATATGCCACATGCTCATTACAGGGCAAGGCATTAACCTGGTGGAACACCTATGTTCAGGCCAGAGGAAGGGAGTCTGCAATGCAGCTAACCTGGGATGAATTCAAGGCGTTGATCACTGAGGAATACTGTCCTCTTAACGAAATGCAGAAACTGGAGCAGGAATTCTGGAACCATGCCATGATTGGAGCTGGACATGCAACATACACCGATCGTTTCCACGAATTGGCAAAATTGGTTCCACATTTAGTGACACCAGAGTCCAAGAGGATCGAGAGGTATATTTGGGGACTCGCGCCTCAAATCCGAGCACTGGTAACTGCAGCTGCTCCTCCTACGATCCAGAGCGTGATTATGAAAGCTGGCGCTCTTACTGACGAAATGGTGAGAACCGGAGTACTGGGGAAGGGAACTGAGAAAAGAAAGGAGTCCGGGTCTAATACTGGAAGATCCGATAAGAAGACTAAGACAGCCCGAAACTTTGTGGCTGTAACGCAGGGAAGGAAGGAATACACTGGACCGCACCCCAGGTGTAACAAGTGTAATTATCACCATTCCCCAGAAAAGCCGTGTCGTACGTGTACAAACTGTGGACGCCTGGGACACTGGGCGAAGGACTGTAGAACTGCGCTGAATCTGGTAGCACCTATCAATGCGGTTAACCCCGCTGGGAATGCCAGGGCATGTTACGAATGTGGGGGCCTCGATCACTACAGGAACACGTGCCCCCGACTGAATAGAGCACCTGGACAACAGGGGAATAATCAGCAGCAAGTGCTGGCTATAGCCGGTAATCCGAACCAGGGAAACCAAGGAAATGCTGCAAGGGGACGTGCCTTCGTCATTGGAACTAATGATGCCCGTCAAGACCCAAATGTTGTCACGGGTACGTATCTTCTCAACAACCACTTTGCATCCATACTATTTGATACCGGGGCAGACAATAGTTTCATATCTTCTGATTTTGCGCGCATGCTTGCCTTGAGTCCTAGTAAGTTAGAAATCAGCTTTTCCGTAGAAATGGCCAATGGTAGATTCGTATCAGCAGATAAGATCATTAAACAGTGCTCTATAATATTAGAAGACCATGCTTTCAACATAGACTTAATACCTTTCGAGCTAGGGAGCTTCGACGTAATCGTGGGAATGGATTGGTTGTCAAAGCACGGAGCCGAGATCGTTTGTCGAGAGAAAGTAGTACGAATTCCCATGCCTAATGGGGAGGTACTCAAGATTCAAGGAGAACGACCAGGGAGAACTCTGAAACTTATTCCTGCATGAAGACGCGTCGATGTCTACGGAAGCAGTGCTACGCACTCCTGGCTCATGTGGTAGAAGGGAAGGAAGAAGGCATCAAGTTGGCAGATATTCCTGTGGTGCGAGATTACCCCGAAGTATTTCCTGATGATTTGTCGGGTTTACCTCCTCTACGACAGGTGGAATTTCGTATCGAGTTGGTTCCTGGAGCTACGCCGGTAGCAAAAGCACCATATCGGTTAGCACCATCCGAAATGCAGGAATTATCCAACCAACTACAAGAGCTATTGGAGAAGGGATTCATTCGGCCGAGTCATTCACCATGGGGAGCACCGGTTCTATTTGTCAAGAAGAAAGACGGGTCATTTCGTATGTGTATCGATTATCGCGAGCTGAACAAGTTGACGGTGAAGAATCGATACCCTCTTCCCAGAATTGATGATTTGTTTGATCAACTACAAGGAGCTTCATACTTCTCCAAGATTGATCTTCGTTCCGGATATCATCAACTGAGAGTTTTTGAAGACGATATACCGAAGACAGCGTTCAGGACTCGTTATGGGCACTATGAGTTCTTAGTCATGCCATTCGGATTGACTAATGCACCAGCTGTGTTCATGGATCTGATGAATCGGGTGTGCAAACCATACTTGGATAAGTTCGCGATCGTGTTCATAGACGATATACTTATCTATTCTCGTTCGAAAGAAGATCACGAGAAACACCTCCGAGCAATTCTTGAACTATTGCGGGAAGAGAAACTTTTCGCTAAATTCTCGAAGTGTGAGTTCTGGCTCCAGGAAGTGAAGTTTTTGGGCCATGTGGTAACAAAGATGGAATTCACGTGGACCCCGGCAAAATTGAAGCTGTGAAGAAATGGGATACACCCCAAACGCCATCAGAAATCCGACAATTTTTAGGATTGGCCGGGTATTATCGACGGTTTATTGCGAACTTTTCGAAAATCGCACAACCGTTGACTATGCTAACCCAGAAGGATAAGAAGTTTGATTGGGGACATGCACAAGAACAAGCTTTCCAGACGCTAAAGGAAAAACTGTGCAATGCTCCAATACTATCCCTTCCGGACGGAACTGATGACTTCGTGGTGTATTGCGATGCTTCGCATCAGGGATTGGGATGTGTGTTAACGCAAAGAGATAAGGTGATTGCTTACGCCTCACGACAACTAAAGGTGCACGAAAAGAACTACACGACTCATGATTTGGAGTTGGGCGCCGTAGTTTTTGCACTGAACATATGGAGGCACTATCTGTATGGAACCAAATGCATCATCTACACTGATCATAAGAGCCTTCAACACATCCTGAATCAGAAAGAGCTCAACATGCGACAACGACGATGGGTAGAACTACTTAGTGACTACGATTGCGAAATCCGGTATCATCCGGGGAAAGCAAATGTGGTGGCTGACGCCCTCAGTCGTAAAGAACGCATAAAACCACTACGTGTTAGAGCTTTGGGATTGACTATACAAACAAACTTGAAAGCTCAAATTCAAAGCGCGCAAGGAGAGGCTCTAAAAGAAGAAAACCTTGCAGGAGAAGAATTCCGAGGGTTGGATAAACAAATGAATCGCAAGGATGACGGCGCATATTATTTCATTGATCGCATGTGGATTCCCAAATGGGGAGGTGTACGCACACTAGTCTTGGATGAAGCACACAAGACTCGATATTCTGTTCATCCCGGTGCAGACAAGATGTACCATGATCTGAAGGATCTATACTGGTGGCCGGGTATGAAGAAAGACATTGCTCTATATGTGAGCAAATGCTTGACGTGTTCCAAGGTAAAAGCTAAACATCAGAAGCCATCGGGACTATTGCAACAACCCGAAATTCCCGAGTGGAAATGGGAGAACATCACCATAGATTTCATTACCAAACTCCGAGAACGCCAAGTGGACACGACTCGATATGGGTCGTAGTGGATCGACTGACAAAATCTGCTCACTTCTTGCCTATCCGAGAAGATTATAAAATGGATAAGCTGGCAAGATTGTACATCAAGGAGGTCGTGACACGGCATGGGGTGCCGGTGTCAATCATATCCGACCGAGACAGTCGATTTACTTCACGCTTTTGGCAGACGTTGCAGAAAGCGATGGGCACTCGACTAGATATGAGTACCGCCTATCACCCACAAACGGATGGCCAAAGTGAACGAACGATACAAACGTTGGAAGACATGCTTAGAGCTTGTGTAATCGATTTTGGTAGTAGCTGGGATACTCATTTACCATTGATTGAGTTCTCTTACAACAACAGTTACCACACAAGCATTGGATGCGCTCCATTTGAAGCATTATACGGGAGGAAATGTAGATCCCCAGTTTGTTGGGCTGAGATTGGTGAAAGCAGCTAACAGGTCCAGAAATCATTCAAGAAACGACTGACAAGATTTTCCAAATTAAAGACAGATTAAAAGCTGCAAGAGATCGCCAAAAGAGCTATGCCGACAACCGTCGGAAGCCCTAGAATTCAATGTTGGAGATCATGTCTTACTCAAAGTCTCTCCCTGGAAAGGGATTGTACGATTTGGAAAGAAAGGGAAGTTAGCCCCTCGATACGTAGGACCATTCGAGATTACAGAAAGAATCGGTCCGGTGGCTTACCGATTGAGGTTGCCACAAGAACTCAGCGGTGTACATGATACTTTTCACGTGTCAAACCTCAAGAAGTGTTTGGCGGACGAGTCCTTACATGTGCCACTTGAAGAAATCAAGATTGATGAGAAACTCCATTTTATGGAAGAACCAATAGAAATAATGGATCGGGAGGTCAAACAATTAAAACGCAGCAAAATCCCAATTGTTCGAGTGAGGTGGAACTCAAGGCGAGGTCCAGAGTTCACCTGGGAACGTGAGGACCAAATGAAATCCAAGTACCCTCATCTTTTCGTTTCAGCCTCCTCGTGAATAAATTTCGGGACGAAATTTCCTGAAGTAGGGGAGACTGTAACATCTCGTATTTTTTTACTATTAAAAGTTAATTTTATAAATAAGTAAGTTTGATATGGTGATGAAATAATTATAAAAATACTAATAATAATAATAATAATAATAATAATAATAATAATAATAATAATAATAATAAAAATATAATCAAAAACAATAATAATAATAATATTATTATTAATAAAAATAATTTATAAAATATTAAAACTTAATTTAATAAGTCCAGGGGGTAGTTTTGTGAATGTTGAAACTTGTTTTAAAAAGTTTAACACATGAAATGATAAGATTAGAAGTACAGGGACCATTCTGTAAATTATTTAAAACCAACCCCCCTCCCGTCGACCCTTCCGCCGTCGGCCACCCTCCGGCCAACTCCGGCGCCCCTTCAACACTCAAACGGACGCGGTTTTACCTAAATAAAGTGCCCGACACACTCGGTGGATGAATCGAACGTGGATCAATATCCAATTAAAAAGTGGCAGTGCAATTACCACTAAATTCGAACCCCACTATCTCGGCCGACCGTCCACCAAAATCACACACTATGCTATAAACTAAAAATCGAATAATCAGGTATATAATGCCATATATCAGTACTAATCGAATGCAACTTTCAATGCCTCTGAAACGAGCTTAAAACCTCATTGATCAACACCCTTTGACCGCGACCTGCAACATAGTCGATACCCACCTTCTGAGTTCTATTCCCTGAAATTAACAGAGGGCTTTTTATCTTAAAGCCATTAGAAATCCTACAAAGTTAATTCGATTATCATCAACAATTCCACTCCAACAGATTTGGCAAAGCCGCGACTGTTCTTCGTAGTGTTCATTATCACATCTAACTTCGAATCAGGTAATTAAACACACCTATATGTTCGGTATCATGGGGATTAAAAGCCCTAACCTAATCTGGTTATTAACATCGAATTGATCTTCAATTGAATCGGTTCATTCTAGGGTTCTTGGGAAATTGGGATGGTTTAAGGTGTGTTTAAAAGAATTGAAAAAACGGATTCCTCGCGGGCTGTGCCTTGGTTCACTGGTTCGGGTGTGTGTATGCAGGGAGAGGACCCGGGTTCGACCCCGGGCAGCCTCGTTTTATTTGTTTTATTTTTTTAAAGCTTTTTAAAATACTTTAAAAATATGGAAAAATCCTAAAAATTATAAAAATAAATTTTATAAGTTCCCTTATTTTAAATCTTATAAAACAGTTTCCTGTAAATTTATTTATTTAAAAACTTTAATAGATTTTTATAAAATATTATTTAAAAATATTAAAAATACTTATTTTATAAAATAAATTCTAAATCAAGTTAATTATGAAATAATCACAAAATCATATAAATATTATTTATAAATATTATAAATAATTATTTTTATAAAAATGGACACTTTATTATCTTTAAATACAAAAAATATTTTATAAATCCACAAATTATTTATGAAATTGTGGGTTATTTCTTATAAAAATATATTTGAACCAAAGGTATAAATTATACCTATTTATTAATCAAAATACTATAAGTGTGAATATTCTTATTTATAAATATTATGGATAATTATAAAGTATATAATTAGACACATTATTTTTATATTTAATCCTAAAAATATATAAATACACCTATGAAATCTTTCTAATGAAATCAAAATATAAATAATTATTTGGTAAAACTTAATACTTATTGATAATTACTTATTAAAACATATACGAATATATAAAAAGATTGTAACATATATATAATGCGTGTGTGACACGTGTTAAATCAAATCAACCCGAACCTTACCAAATATATTCATTCGTATTAAAGACTAAATTACAAATCAATAATAGTGTGTTGAACGTGTTTGATCGTGTTGCTTAATTCTTTGAAGTTCTTATTCATATACATTACATCAATCCAAGGTGAGTTCCGTGGCCCCTTTTTATGCTTTTATAATTGTTTCAATGTTTTTTCAAACTGGGGGGAAAAGTATGCTCACCCGTTTCGATGCTGTACAATCTTACATACAATTTCATACTTGGAATCACTGTGATACTATTCTTATATTCTAATACATACATGGTGTTATTCTATGATTCTTACAACCATTAATTCCGGGTTGGGAACCAACGGATAGGTATTGGTAGTACTACTGGGTTGACACCCCCACCCTTCGACGATTGGTTAACTTGTGAGTTACCAACACAGCTGCCAGCAATCAGGCAAGGGTGAATATATTCCGACAAACTTATATGCATAACGTATTAGGTTTGGTTGTCTTAAACACATGTTATGTGGTTTTTGCTTACAGTATGATTCCATATCAAATTCTATACAACATCAACAAATGTTTTCAATTTAAACTGCGGAACTCACCAACATTATGTGTTGACATTTTGAGCATATCTTTTCAGGTGAATATAATCAAAGAGGATAGCTAGTGCAGATGCCTTAGCAGAGACCTCAGGATTTCTATAGTTTTGCATATGTAATATTTTCATTTGTTTTCATATTTGAACATTGTGTGATTTGGATTGGAATCAATAAGACTATGATAGTCGTGGAACTGACTAACCACGACCAAGTCACCATTGTGTCGGGGGACGTCATGACACGAGAAGTTGCATGTATTATATCTCTGTATTTATACCAAGTGTTATGACGATCCCGTCCGTCGCATCCTCGTGTTTCCGCTATAAGCGGGGGG